>PVJI01024146.1:0-22417 GCA_004026765.1 Micronycteris hirsuta
GTTAGGTCAGGTAATATGTTTTGAATACGCCCAGCCCCAACCCTGACCTAGGATTTTGCACTCAATGAGTAATCCAGGATCCCCAATCCCAGGGACCTTGCAGTCAAATAGTCTGGACAAGGTAAGGCAAATGATAAATGTACTTACTTGCTGCCACTTCCACAAGTTCCCCCATGCTATAGATATCTTTTTTGCCTCAAATAAACTGACTACAGATAACAAAGATATTGGTGACCATATCCTCCATTATTGAATTACTCATCTTATTTTCCACCATAAAATTCTTTTTTTTATTGTTGTTCAAGTACAATTGTCTCCATTTTCACCCTACCACACCTTCTGCACCCATCCCTACCTCCCACCATCAAACCCACACCCTTTGGCTTTGTCCATGTGTCCTTCATACATATTCCTTGATGGCCCTTCCTTATTATCCCCTATTATCCCTCTCCCTCTTCCTCTCTGATTACTGTCAGATTGTTCTTTGTCTTTGATTTCAATGTCTCTGGTTGTATTTTGCTTGCTTGTTTGTTTTGTTGATTAGGTTCTACTTATAGGTGAGATCATATGGTGTTTGTCTTTTGCCTCCTGGTTTATTTCACTTACCATAATGCTCTCCAGTTCCATCCATGCTGTTGCAAAGGGTAGGAGCTCCTTCTTTCTTTCTGCTGCGTAGAATTCCATTGTGTAAATGTACCATAGTTTCTTGATCCATTCATTTACTGATGGGCACTTAGGTTGCTTCCAGCACTTGGCTAGTGTAAATTGTGCTGCTATAAAAATTGAGGTGCATAGGTTCTTTTGAATTGGTGTTTCAGGATTCTCAGGGTATAATACCAGAAGTGGAATTGCTGGGTCAAAAGATAGTTCCATTTTCAGTTTTCTGACACCATAAAAATCTTTTTTTTAAATTAAATTTTATTTTTTTAAATTTTTTTATTGTTGTTCAAATACAGGTTTCTGCCTTTTCTGCCCATCTCTCACTACCACCCCAACCCTCCAACCCTCCTCTCCTCCCTCCCCTATTTCCATCCCCCTCATTTTTGTCCATATGTCCTTTATAATTGTTCCTGTAAACCCTTCACCCCTTCCCCCTATTATCCCCTCTTCTCTCCTTTCTGATCACTGTCATCCTGTTCTCAATTTCAATTTCTTTGGCTATACTTTGCTTGCTTGTTCGTTTTGTTGATTAAGTTCCTGTTAATGGTGAGATTATATGGTATTTGTCTTTCACTGCCTGGCTTATTTCACTTAGCATAATGCTCTCCAGTTCCATCCATGCTGTTGCAAAGGGTAGGAGCCGCTTCTTTCTTTCTGTTGTGTAGAATTCCATTGTGTAAATGTACCATAGCTCTTGGATCCATTCATTTACTGATGGGCACTTGGGTTGCTTCCAGCACTTGGCTATTGTAAATTGTGCTGCTATGAATATTGGAGTGCATAAGTTCTTTTAGATTGGTGTTTCAGGGTTTTTAGGATATAATCCTAGCAGTGGAATTGTGGGTCAAAAGGCAGTTCCATTTTTAGTTTTCTGAGGAAATTCCATACTGTTTTCCATAGTGGTTTCACCAGTGCGCAATCCCACCAACAGTGCACTAGAGTTCCCTTTTCTCCACACCCTCTCCAACATTTGTTGTTTGTTTCTTTGTTTATGATGGCCATTCTGACTGGTGTGAAGTGGCATCTCATTGTGGTTTTAATATGCATCTCTCTGATAGCTAGTGATGCTGAGCATCCTTTCATATGTCTCTGGGCCCTTTGTATGTCCTCCTTGGAGAATTGTCTGTTTAAGTCCTTTGCCCATTTTTAATTGAGTTGCTAGTCTTCTTAGAGTGGAGTTGTGTGAGTTCTTTATATATTTTGGAGATCAAACCCTTGTCTGAGGTATCATTGGCAAATGTGTTTTCCCATATGGTTGGTTCTCTTTTCATTTTAATTCTGTTCTCTTTAGGTGTGCAAAAGCTTTTTATTTTGATGAGATCCTATTTGTTTATTCTTTCCTTTATATTCCTTGCTCTAAGAGATATATCAGTGAAAATATTGCTGTGTGGAATATCTGAGATTTTCCTGTCTATGTTCTCCTGTAGGACTTTAATGGTGTCACTACTTATATTTAAATCTTTTATCCACCTGAATTTATTGTTGTGTATGGTGTAAGATGGTGGTCAACTCTCATTTTTTTGCATGTAGCTGTCCAGATCTCCCAACACCGTTTATTGAAGAGGCTATTTTTGCTCCATTTTATGCTTCTGCCCCCTTTGTCAAATATTAATTGACTATAGAGACTTGGGTTTATTTCTGGGCTCTCTATTCTGTCCCATTGGTCTATGTGGTCTGTTCTTATGCCAGCACCAGGCTCTTTTGATTACCATGGCCTTGTAATACATTTTCATATCAGGTATTCTGAGTCTTCCTACTTTGCTCTTCTTTCTCAAAATTGCTGCAGCTATTTGGCATCATTTATGGTTCCATATAAATTTTTGAAATGTTTGTTCTATATCTGTGAAATATGCCATTGGTACTTTAATAGGGATTGCATTGAATGTATAAATTGCTTTGGGTAGTATGGACATTTTGATGATGTTAATTCTTCTGACCCATGAACAAGGTATGTGTTTTCATTTATTTGTGTCTTCCTTAATTTCTTTCTTCAGTGTTGTGTAGTTTTCTGAGTACAGGTATTTTACCTCCTTGGTTAGGTTTATTCTTAGGTACTTTATTTTTCTTGTTGCTATATCAAATGAGATTTTTTTTTCCCGATGTCTGTTTCTGATATTTCATTGTTGGTGTACAAAATGCCTTTGATTTCTGGATATTGACTTTGTAGCCTGCTGTTTTGCCAAATTCATTTCTTAGTTTGAGCAGTTTTTTTGTGGATTCTATAGGGTTTTCTATGTACACTGTCATGTCATCTGCAAACAATGACAGTTTTGTTTCCTCTTTTCCAATTTGGATGCCTTTTATTTCTTTTTCTTGTCTGATTGCTGTGGGTAGGACTTCCAATACTATGTTGAATAGGGGTGGCGAAAGTGGACAACATTTTCTTGTTCCTGATCTTAGTGGGAAAGTTTTTAGTTTTTCTGTATTGAGTATGATGTTGGCTATAGGTCTCTCATATATGGACTTTATTAGGTTGAGGAATGCTCCCTCTATTCCCATTTTGCTGAGTGCTTTTATCATAAATGGGTGCTGTACTTTATTGAATGCTTTTTCTGCATCTATTGATATGATCATGTGTTTTTTCTCTTTGCTTTTGTTTATGCGATGTATTACATTTATTGATTTGTGAATATTGTACTATCCTTCATCCCTGGAATGAATCCCACCTGGTCATGGTGTATGATCTTTTCAATGTATTGCTGGATGCAGTTTGCCAATATTTTATTGAGGATTTTAGTGTCTATGTTCATCAGTGATATTAGCCTGAAGTTTTCTTTCTTTGTTGTGTCTTTATCTGGTTTTGGGATTAGGATGATGCTGGCTTCATAAGAGTTTGGGAGTCTTCCCTCTTCTTGGATTTTTTGGAATAGTCTGTGAAGGATAGGTGTGTGTTCTTCCTTAAATGCTTTGTAGAATTCTCCTGTGAAACGATCTGGTCCAGGGCTTTTGTGTGTCAGGAGTTTTTTGATTACTGATTCAATTTCATCAGCTGTTATCAGTCTGTTCAGGCTTTCTGCTTCTTCTTCATTCAGTTTTGGAAAATTATATTTTTCTATAAATTTGTCCATTTCACGTACGTTTTCAAATTTCTTGGTATATAGTTCTTCATAGTAATTTCTTACAATTCTTTGTATTTCTGTGGTATCAGTTGTAATCTCTCCTCTTTCATTTCTGATTGTGTTTATTTGGGTCCTCTCTCTTTTTTTCTTGATGAACCTGCTTAAAGGCTTGTCAATTTTGTTTATCTTTTCAAAGAACCAGCTCCTGGATTCATTGATCCTTAGAATTGTGTTTTTAGTCTGTATGTCACTTAATTCTGCTCTGATATTAGTTATTTCCTTCCTTCTACTTTCTCTGGGCTGTCTTTATTGTTGTTCCTCGAGTTCTTGTAGGCGTAGGGTTAGGTTGTTTATTTGAAATGTTTCTATTTTTTTTAGATAGGCCTGTATAGCTATGAAATTCCCTCTCAGGACTGCCTTCACTGTGTCCCATAAGTTTTGGGGTGTTGTTAGTTTATTCTCATTTGTTTCCAGGAAATTTTTGACTTCCTCCTTGATCTCCTTCTTGACCATTCATCGTTTAATAGCATGCTATTCAATCTCCATGAGCTTGAGTGTGTTTGAGTTTTTTCCTTGAGGTTGGTTTCTAGTTACAGTCCCTTGTGCTCAGAGAAAATGCTTTTTATGATTTCAATTTTCTTGAATTTGTTGAGGTTTGTTTTGTGACACCATAAAATTCTTTTACTGCATCCATCAATGTCTCACCACTTAACTCAGTATGGCTAATGTACTTTAAATATTCACTAAGAACTTCCAAGTCCATAATCATATTTGCTCCTCTGAAGGAGGAGGATATTATTATCATCCTTATTTTGCAGATGAGGTAATAGAAACTCAGAAACTCTGGTGGACTTTTCCAGAGTCACATAACTAGGAAAGGTAGAGTCAAAATGGGACTCAGGTACTCAATTAAATGTGATGCTCTTTTTGACTTCCCCATTGGTTAATCACAGGTAGAAGGCTGTCAGTTAGTTGGTTATCAATGTATATATTTATGGATCACTGAACTGTGACAGGCATTTGGGATTTGTAGTGAATGAGATTCAGTCCTTTCTTGAGCTGAAAGATAAAATCACAAATGCTGAGCATTGCAAAGGATTGTTTTCAGAGAATAAAACACAGGAACCCCACCTAAGCTGTGGGGGGTGGAGCTGAGGGGCAGGTGGAGGGTGTTACTGACAAGAATTTTCCTTTTGAAAAGAAATCTTTGGGACCCTGTCCTTAATCATTGTGAGCTGCAGTGAGGCACTTGAATGCTTGTTTTATTTTGTGGGAGGATTCAGTTATTGCACAAACGGGTTCAACCAAATAGTGGGTAGAAAGTTCTATCCCCACCCAGACTAGCTAAACCAGTTTCAGTATTTTCACAGCCTGTGAAAGTGTCTGTTTCACACTCTGTAAAGTGTCTGTTAAAATACACTCAATTTGGAGTAAAAATTAGAATTAGCCCCTGGGTGGGGAAGTCTCACTTGACCCATCACCTATCCTGTTAGTGCCATTTTAAGCAAGAGAAGGACATATCTCTGTGAGGAAAAAAGTGCTGTTGAAGTTGATGCAACTCTTGAAAAACTGACTTCGGCATTGCTTTCTTCCCTCAGACTGACACAATCATAGAAAAAGTTGACAGGAAAGTGCTAACAAAACAGAATTGCAAAAATTAACACTAACACTGGAAGTAATGCACTGCTGTTAAAAGAAAAAAAGGGAACAAGTTTTTTCTTTTTTTTTTTTTTTGCATACCAGGTTATTAAATTAACTGGTGTTCGTTTTAACACAGTGCGAACTTTAACCATCATCACAGAATGTTTCCACTCTGAACATGCCAAACATAACACACTGAATAATAGATCGTTGTTCTGCTCTCTTGGTTATAAAGATGCAGCAAGACTTTATATTTGCTGCTCTTCTGCAAATTCATGCTTTCTGGACTTTCTGAGACTGTTCCAATTTCAGATAATCCTGGTCAGACCACAGCTGCGACAAGAGATTCTCTTGTTTCGTATTGTGTTGTATGTCTCCAACAGAATGTTTGCATATTGCACATACTTAATAGATGAATTGCATGTCTGACAATCCAGAAATAATAGCCATCAGAATTCTGAAAGAAATTTAGTAAGGCCAGATGTATTAGAGTGTCATTGGAGAATTGTTTGTACACACAAACCCAGGGAAAAAGCCCTAAGACCGAAATTCTCCATCCATGAGTACAGGGCAGGGAAAGACCAAAGAAAGAGGCTGACCACTCCAGTCTGGTGGTGACCAATAGAGTTTATTAGGGGAAACTCACATATGAGACATGATGTGGGCAGCTGCAAGATGAAATGGATTCCCATGCTATATAGCAGGTGTCAAAGAATGATGTAGGGTAAAGTGGGGAGGGGGAAGAATCACAGATATTAGTATCTGAATGCTACCAGGTATGAAAGATTACTTTAACATGCTTGACCAGGACAGGACAAATGAAATATTTTCCAGACCTAGCTACTACCAGGAGGCAAGGGAGCAGTGCTGACATTTTTGTTGTTAGAATGCAAATTGATTCATGATCAGACAGACTGTAAGGAGGAATTGCAGTAAGCAGTTTCTGTTTGGGCCCAGGTACAGCTTGCAGGGTGGACAGTGGTCACATCATTGAACAGTCTCACCTCTGCAGAATCACCATTCACTCATCTGTCAGTATGTTGATGTGCCTAAAGTTATCGAGTGCCTAGTTTGTGCCACACACTATTGTAGGTTCTGGGGATACGTAAGTGAATGAAATAGGCAAAAATTCCCATCCTCATGGAGCTTAAGGCCTCTTGGGAAAGACAGATGAGAACTAGGTTAAAAATATGGCAAATTAGATGACAATAGAAGATATGGAAAAAATAAAGTAAGGAAGAGGAATGGGAACTATTGGAGTCAGGCTGTTTGCAATTTTTAATTGCATAGTCAGGGTGTTACAGAGCAGGGCCGGGGGCACCCAACGATATCCCAACCCCGCACCAGGTTCGTTACACTTGCCACCAGTAGAAAGACGTCTCTCAATGTCAGAGACTGGTGAAAAGGAAAGGAATTATTTATTTACAAGTTATACAGGCTTGGAGTAATGACTTAATGTCTCCTTTAAAATACTAAAGTTTTTTTGAATACCCATTCTCTAGAATACCCACAAATGCAGTCCTTCCTTCTCCCCTTGCTCAGTCCAGGGTACCATATCGCAGGGAAAGAAGTAGAAGTCCGTGATTCAGGCAGATCCTCAGTTCTGACACCATCCACTGTGTCACCACCATGATCTCCAGTTAATCCAAAACGATGTGGCACCTTCTCATGGCCCACCAACAAGAGTCCTTTCACTCCTTTTCTTCCAGGCAAAGTCTCTCCTGCTTCCTAGGCCGCGTGGCAAAGGGAGCCACCCAAAGCCACGTGGTCCTCTCTCTCTGTCTCTCAGGCCGAGGGGCCTCCACCCCTCCAAAGCCTCGTGGTCCAGAGCCCGTTATGGCTGCCGTGCCTGGGTTTAAATCCCCGCGCCAATCTTCCTCTGCAGCCCCATTTCTGACTTCTCCTTCCATCAGCTACACCTGCCAGCACTTCATATTCTTCCAGCTTTTCTGGGCTGCCATGGTAACTGTGGGCAGGTGTGGCCCCATGGCATGGAGCCAAGCATCTCCAAGTTCTCACGCAGGTGCTGTGTCCAGGGTGAGTTGCCTCCCAGTTACATCTTGCGTAGCGGTCACTTCCATCCCCCTGGCTCAAAGCATGGCCGCAGCCATTTAACACGTCTATGAAACCAGTTAAAGGTTATAGATATGTTAAACGACCATGCCAGAGGTTAGCTGCAAAGCTGCTGCCATACAACACAGCTCTGCATGGCCCTTCTCCGAGAGTCCCATCCCCCTGAGTTCAGACTTGTGGGGGCGAGGACATCCTATATACATTTTTCTAATATTTCCTGGACACCTTGAGTTCTGGACCCCATTACAAATCCCTATTTGGGCCCGCTTCTTGGCTGCACCCTGTTACAAGGGCAGATGACATCTGAAAGAGTTTTGGAAGGATTCCTGCAGAAACTTGGAGAAGAGCCTTTGGGGTAGAGAGACTGCAAGTCAACGGCTCTGAGCGGGGAGCATGTTGGGTACTTTCCAGAAAAACCAAAGAGTTCAGGTAGCTTGAGTAGTGAGAGAAGCAGGAGATTAGTGGGGACAGATTGTATAAGGGTTTTGTAGGCCATTGTAAAGACTTCAGCTTTTACTCTGGGTCTGAGGGGAAGGTGTAGGAGAGTTTTGATTAGAGAATATTAAAGCTGATATTAGTTAACCTCTATGTAGCATTTATTAAATGCTAGGTGCTGTTCTAAGTATTTTACATATATTAACTCATTTATTTCCTATATCAACCCCGTGAGATAGGCATTATTCTCATTTATACAGATGAGAAATTGGCTTTAAAAAAGTCAGAAACTAAGCGCGGGCTGGGAACCAAGCGGTCCGGGTTCGATTCCCAGTCAGGGCACATGCCTGGGTTGCGGGCCAGGTTCCCGTGAGGGCCATGTGAGAGGCAACCATACATTGCTGTTTCTCTCCCTCTCTGTCTCCCTCCCTTCCCCTCTCTCTAAAAATAAAATAAATAAAATCTTTTAAAAAAAAATTCAGAAACTAGTCCAAGGCCATACAACTAGTAAGTGATAGAACTGTAATTCAAACCAGGCAGTTTGTGGTACATTTCCTTTTTTCTAGGCCACACAATGAGACCATGCTTCCCAGTTTCCCTGAGTTGTGGCCAATGGAATGTGAGCAGAAGTGAAGAGTGCTACGTCCAACCTGGTTCATAAAAAGCTTCCACAGGCAATCCCTTCATCCCCTTTTTCCTGCTGAATGCAGAGAACATCATGGTCCCAGGGGAAGGAGCTAAGGTGTTTAAACAACCACATGGAAGTCCTCCTGCAGGTCAGGAACTGTCCTTCGAAGTTCACAATGAGTTTCTATTGTATAAGCCACTGAGAATTAGGCATTGATTTAAAAGTCTTGAATTTAGGGCTGAAGGTGGCATGACCCTCATGCAGAAGAGCATACAACTTTATTAGAGTACAAATCTATTTCATTTATTTATTTTTAGAGAGAGGAAAAGAGAGGGAGAGAAACATCAATGTGTGGTTGCTTCTTGAGCACCCCCTACTGGGGACCCGGCCTACAACTAAGGCATGTGCCCTGACTGCGAATGGATCCTGAGACCCTTTGGTTCACAGGCATCACTCAATCCACTGAGTCACATCAGTCAGGGAAAATACACAATCTATTAATGAAGATAGACTTGTAAATGATGGCAATGCAGTCCTCTAACACAGGCATTAAGAGAGAGGTCTGCCACCTTTCCTTGCCACTCAGGGAAAGGAGTCTAAACACTATCTAGGAAAGTGTAGGTCACCTCTACCTAGTGACATCTCAACAGGTGATGAAGGGTGCGTAGGAGTTTGGGGCGTGTGGAACAGCAGTAGGGCAGTTTCAGTGACAGCTTGTGCAAAGGCATGAAAAGGGAGAGGAGTCTGGGAAGAAGAACATGGTCTGTCACTTGGCTTATCTCATTTCATCTCATTTTGTGCTAACTCACGGTTTCCTTCCTCACACCTTCAATTTCTCACACCTTCCACCTTCTCTCCTGATGAAGCAGCATATCCCAGTGGTTGGATATGTTAATGAAAAATTTCTTCCAATGCTTGTTAAAATGGTAAAAAGGACTTAATTCAGGACTGTTGCAAAAGGTGTCAGCACTATCACAATAGAGATGAGAGATGGGACTCAACTCCCAACACAGCAAAGATAGCTGGGGATTTACAACCAGTGAGCACTCTGAAGAGGTCAGTGAATGGAAATGTGCTAAGAGAAGAAGTTAAGGGCAGAATTTTTGCTAAACGGACTTAACAGGATTATTATTTAAGAAAGACCAGGATGATGCGATACCAAGGGTTGGGGATGAGGAGTTTGATCATCATCAGAAGTAGGGGATTCTCTCTAAATTGACTCAGCAAGATTCTTCTCACAACTGGACTCAGCAAGGATAATGAGGAAGCAAGCTTAAGGCCTAGTTGGGAAGAGGACTTGGAGGACCCTGACTAGAGTTTGGTGAAGGAGTAAGTCTTTATCAGGTAGTTCAGCTCTTGAATTCGAATGACTGGATCTGGATTCTCATTCTCACCTT
This sequence comes from Micronycteris hirsuta, assembly GCA_004026765.1. NCBI lineage: Eukaryota > Metazoa > Chordata > Mammalia > Chiroptera > Phyllostomidae > Micronycteris > Micronycteris hirsuta. The sequence continues at coordinate 9,894 of PVJI01024146.1, forward strand.
GAACTAGTTGCTCAGTTTCTCTGTGCTAGCTGAAGAGGGTTCATAACAATACCTGCCTCAACAGAATACTGTGAGAAATAAGTGAGTTAAATATACAAAGCACTTAGAACAGGACTGGCTGCTGATGTTGGCGTTGCTTCCTCTTACTATCATTAACTTCTTTAGCCATAGAACAAATTTTCTGAAGGCAGAGGAAGTGAAGTTCGGTCAAAAGGCCTTATTCGAGTCTCAGAAAGACTTTGGTACTCTAAGGGAACTTGCCTGACCTCCAGTGAGTCTTTGGCCTTCTCATTTCTAAATGACATCAGTGACTACTAATATTCATGTTCCCTCCCTGTGAGGTTCCTGTGAGTCAATGAAAACGACTTTTGTAAAGTTGTAAAGCTCTATTCAAATGCAATGGATTATAAAAGCCACCACACCTACCTTTGCTTCACTTCCTGGCCCAGCCCACGTTCCTTAGGCCTCTCAGCAACCTCTCACCAATATGCCCTTTCCCTCTGCCTCTGGCCTTGCAAGAATCTACCTTGCTACTCAGCTTTACTAGGCCTCACTCTATTGTCTCCCCCATCCCTAGCTGCTGCCCATATGCCCATCAGCCACAACCCAATCTAGATATCAGGCCACCTGGTTCTCTCTTGTCTTGTGTTTCCTTAGGATTCTGAGAAACTCAGACTAAAGGGGCTCCTTAGTAGCATTGCCAGATAAAATATAGTTAAATTTGAATTTCAGGTAAACAATGAATACATTTTTAGTACAAGCATGTCCCAAATATTGCATGAGACATACTTAAACTAAAAATTTATTGTTTTTCTGAAATTCAAATTTAATTGAGTGTCCTATATTTTTATTTGCTAAATCTTTTAACTCTATAGTCAAAATGGGGACAGATAGAATACAAAGGACAAATACCATCAGGAAGGTGAGTAGAATGAGGGACAGGAAAAGAGTGAGAGAGTTGTGTGGAAGTTCCCAGACTCACTATTCTCATCTTAAAAATCCAAGGCCCTTGGCTTACCATGATGCAAATCTCTTTCAGCTACTCCAAGGAAAAGCATATGAGAACATAAACTTTTCTCTACATTGCTCAGAGTAGTACTTCTAGAACAAAAGTCAGATCACTTTCCTGCTTTAATTACCTCCTTTAATTTTGTAGGGGTCTGTAAACTCCGGCCCCCAGGTAAACTCCAGCTGCCTTCTTGTCTTTGTAAATTAAGTTTTATTGGGACACAGTCATGCACATTAGTTCATGTTTTGTCTGTGTTTGTTTTTGTACTACAGTGGCAGTTAGACTGTCTCTCTGCCTGTGGCTGGTTCTCTCTGAGCATGAGAACAAGACATAGTTGTGTTATGCTCTGGGGATAGTCACTGCACCACAAACCAAAGCTCTGTCTGGAGAGAACAAAAAATATAGCCACAGCCTCAAATAGAGACAGTGATCAAGACATGCAATAAGCCCCATGGTTTCCACAGCTGGTGGTCTGATGATCCTTCTCCGGACTGTGGGCATCTCATAACTGGGCGTTCCAAGTCCATGCCATGCATGAGAGCCCTGCTTACTTTGCACCTGATCTTCAGCCTCTTTAGATAAAACTTTTCCTCCCAAAACTAGAAAGTTAGCTCTTAAACCAATGGGTCATGGAGCAAATCACAAGAGAAGCTAGAAAATATCCTGAGGCAAAGCAAAATAAAACACAAACATACTAAAATTTATAGGATGCAACAAAAATCCCAGACAGAAATTTTAAAATGGAAAACAACTATATTAAAAAAGAAAAAAGAACTCAAATCAACAAACTAACTAGATCTCAAGGACCTATCAAAATGCCAGTGGCAATTTTGCAGAAATTGAAAATCCATCCTAAAATTCATATGGAATCTCAAAGCACCCCAACTAGCCAAAACAATCTTGAGAAAGAAAAACAAAGCTGTAGGCCTTACACGTTCTGATTTAAAAACATATTATAAAGCTGCAATAATCAAAACAATGTTACTGGCATAGAGACAGATATATAGACCAATGGAACAGATTAGAGAAACCAAAAGTAAACTCTCACATATATGGTCAAATTATCAGCAATATAGGTTCCAAGACACCACAATGGGAAAAGATTAGTCTCTTCAATAAATGCTGCTGGAAAAACTGAATATCCACATGCGAAAGAATGAAGTTTAAGTTCTTACTCCATATCCAAAAAATTAACTCAAAATGGATTAAAGACCTAAAGGTGAGAACTGAAGCTATAAAACTTTTAGAAGAAAACACAATGTCAAACATTACAATATGGTATTTAGTAATGATTTCTTGATATGATGCCAAAATCATAGGCAACAAAAGAAAAAAATGGACAGTTGTGAATATATAAAACTTAAAAACTTCTGTGCAGCAAAGGAAACAATCGAGAGAATAAAAAGAAAACATGGAATTGGGAGAAAATATTTGGAAATCATAATCTGATAAGGAGTTAATATCTAGAGTATATAAAGAACTTCTACAACTCAACAACAAAAACCCAAACAACCTGATTCAAAAATGGGCAAAGGGCTTGCATAGACATTTCTCCAAAAAAGATATAAAACTAGTCAATAGGCATATGAAAAGGTGCTCTACATCATTAATCATTAGGGAAATGCAAATATAAGCCAAATGAGATATTATTTCACATCTACTAGAATGACAGCTATCAAAAAAAGAGAAAGAAAAAAAAGAAAGGAAGGAAGAAAGTAAAGAAGGAAGGAAGACATAAATAAATAAATAAAAACTGGTGCTGACAGAGATGTGGAGAAACTGCAACACTTGCACGTTGTTGGCAAGGATGTAAGAGGAAGGGTTCAGTCACTATGAAAAACAGTATGGATGTTCCTCGAAAAATTACAAATAGAGTTACCATATCATCCAGCAATCCTACTTTTGGCTATATACATATTTTTTAAAAATATATTTTATTCAATAGCCAGAGGGGAGGGGGGAGGAGTCTGTGGGGAGAAGGGTTTTCAGGAAACACTATAAAGGACGCATAGACAAAATCAAGAGGGAAGGTGGAAGCAAGGGAGGGAGGTGGGTTTGGATAAGGTTGGGGAGGGGAGGGGAGGAAATGCAGACAACTGTAATTGAACAACAATAAAGTAATTTAAAAATTAAAAAATATATATATTTTATTGATTATGCTAATACAGTTGTTTCATTTTTCTCTCCCCTTTATTGCCCTCCTCACAGCATCCCCCCCACCAATATTCCTCCCACCTTAGTTCATGTCCATGGGTTGTACATATAAGTTCTTTGGCTTCTCCATTTCCCATATTATTCTTAACGTCCCCCTGTCTATTTTATGCCTACCACTTATGCTTCTTATTCCCTGTACCTTTTCCTCCATTCTCCCCCGACCCCTTAAGGGAAATTCATATATCCACTTTGGGGCAGTGTAGCCCTGTGCTTTCACTTGTGTCAAGGAACAAAGTGTCTCATGTGTAGCACAAGCCGGCATGCATAGACCCACGCGTGGGTTAGCAGAATTTCCTGTGGGGAAATCAGGCTGACATGTTCCTTAGATTTAAAATAAAAACCTTGCTACTGCTGAAACCTCTCTCTCCCTGGATCAAAGGACTTATGCTAATACATGCCTGAGCTCATCCTGGCCAGTGTTTATGGTTTCAGCTAGTGTTTACAGTTCCGTGTGCCCTTCCATTTGCATATCTCTCTTTTTGATGTACCTTCCTGGTCCTGTCTACCACCTAAACTGAATCTATGATCTATGCATAGTTAATGAAGACCATTCTGATGCACTGTGCCCAAAATCTTCAATAAAAACCCCTGGACCCAAGGCTCGAGGCTCTCTCCCAGACGATAAGGGAGGAGTCTCGTGGTCCCGGTTCTCTATTCCTGCGTATTTCTGTGCGAGATTTATCTACGCATTCAATCACGTTCACCACGGATTTTGCTGGCCATAATACGCCACAACCCCTCCCTGCTAATAACCCTCCATGTGATCTCCATTTCTGTGATTCTCTTCCTGTTCTGGTTGTTTGCTTAGTGCGTTTTGTTTTTGCCTTTGTGTTTTTAGGTTCAGTTGTTAATAGTTGTGGGTTTGTTGTCAATTTACAGTTCATAGTTTTGATCATCTTCTTTTTCTTAGATAAGTGCCTTTAACATTTCATATAATAAGGGCTTGGTGATGATGAACTCCTTTAACTTGACCTTATCTGGGAAGCACTTTATCTGCCCTTCCATTCTAAATAATAATTTTGCTGCATAGAGTAATCTTGAATGTAGGTCCTTGCTTTTCATGACTTTAAATACTTCTTTCCATCCCCTTCTTGCCTGCAAGGTTTCTTTGAAGAAATCAGCTGATGATCTTATGGTAACTCCTTTGTAGGTAACTGTCTTCTTTTCTCTTGCTGCTTTTAAGATTCTCTCCTTATCTTTAATCTTGGGTAATGTAATTATGATGTGCCTTGACATGTGCTTCCTTGGGTCCAACTTCTTTGGGACTTTCTAAGCTTCTTGGACTTCCTAGAAGTCTATTTCCTTGGCCAGATTAAGGAAGTTCTTCATTGTTTTGTCAAATAAGTTTTCAATTTCTTGCTCATCCTCTTTTCCTTCTTGCACCCCTGTGATTCAGATGTTGGAACATTTAGAGTTGTCCTGGAGGTTCCTAAGCCTCTCCTCATTCTTTTGAATTCTTGTCTCTTTATTCTGTTCTGGTTGGATGTTTATTTCTTCCTTCTGGTCCAAACTGTTGATTTGAGTCCTGGTTTCCTTCTCTTCACTGTTGTTCCCTGTATATTTTCCTTTATTTCACTTTCATAGCCTTCACTTTTCCCTCTATTTTGTGACCATACTCAACCATTTCTGTGAGCATCCTGATTACCAGTGTTTTGAACTGTGCCTCTGATAGGTTGGCTCTCTCTTCATTGCTTTGTTCTATATTTGAACTTTGATCTGTTCTTTCATTTGGAACTTTGATCTGTTCTTTCATTTGGTTCATATTTTTTGTCTCAGTGCTCTTGTTATGTTGTAAAGGGCAGAGCCTTAGGTATTCTACCAGGGCAAGGCACCCATGTTGCTTCTTTGTGGCTCTGTATATGGAGAAAGGGTCCGAGAGGGAACAGTGCTGCTTGCTCAGCACTTGCCCCGCTTTCAGTCACTTGCCCTGCTACCCACAAGCAAATTGGGCCCTTCCAGCACTGATCCCCAGGTGGGTGGGTTTGTGTACATTCTAGGATCCTGTGGGTTTCTTCAACAAACTCTCCTTTGAGGCTGGGAGTTTCTCCTGCTGCTGTAATCCCCACAGGTTTTTACAGCCAGAGGTTTTGAGGCTTTATTTCCCTGCATTGGAACCCTGAGTTGTGTTGTCTTTCTTGCTCCCCATTTGTTCCTCCGATTTATCTGCATGCAAATGTGGGACCACCCACTCTGCAAGCCACTGCCTTGCTGTGTGTCCTCTCTACCCTGGCTGCCCATCTCCGCCCCTTCTACCGGTCTGAATGAATGTTTCTTCTTTAACTCCTTGGTTGTCAGACTTCAACACAGTTTGATTTTATGGCAGTTCTGGTTATTTTTGTTTTTAAATTTGTTGTTTTCATTCTTTTAGTTGTGTGAGGAGGCAAAGTATATCTACCTATGCCTCCATATTGGCTGGAAATCTGGGTATATTTTTAAAAATTGAAAACAGGATCTCAAAGAGATATTTCATATCCATATTTATTGTAGACAATAGCCAATAAGTGGAAGCAACCTAGATGGCCTTCAATGGATGAATGTATAAGCAAAAGGTGGCATATGCATAAAATAAAATATTATTCAGTCTTAAAAAAAGAAATCCTGTTATAGGTACAGTGTGGGTGAAGCCTGAAGACATTATGCCAAGTGAAGTAAGCCAGTCAGAAAAAAGCAAATACTGCATGATTCCACTTATGTGAGATGTCTAATGTGGTCAAATCTGGAGACAAGAAAGTAAAATGCAGGTTGCCAGGGACTTGGAGAGAGAGTAAGGGGAGTTACTGTTTAGCTGGTACTGGCTTTCAATTTGAGAAAACGGGAAGTTCTGAAGATGGTTGGTGTTGATGGTACAGCACAATGTGAATGTATTCAATACCATTCAATTGTACATTTAAAAATGGTTAAGATGGTGAACTTTATGTTGTGTATGTTTTATTACCACACACACACAAAATACAAAAAACAAAAATAGGTCACTCTGAATGTCATTCCAGAGATCCTGGTTCTGTAAATGTGGGGCCCAGGAACCTGTATTTTGAACATGCAACTGAAATGATTTTGATAGGGGTAAACAAGTGGTTAGAGATAAGGGAAATAAACTCTTACTCATAATGTAGAAACGCTCTCAGGATGGTAAGCCACGCAGGATCTCTGGATGACTGAGAAGCACTTCCTGCTACCCTGCTGGACTGCTCATTTTTCACTTTGCTGATAAATTGTGGTTGAATCCCACCTGTGTGTAAAGGGCTGTGCTAAGATATGGATGGGTGATATAAAATTGGTTTTCTTCTCAGAGGGGGATGGCCAAACACAAAGAGAAACAGAACTGCAAAGCTAAAGGGATCTTTGGTAACTCCTAGAACTTCAACTGCCTTTCCTCTTCTGGGAAGTGATGCCCAGCTCACAGAATTGTTCTGAAGACAGAATGATATAAAAGGTATAAACGTGTTTTAAAATATTGTAATGAGTTATTCACCGTTTACTTTTAGGGCGATGGCTTGAATTGTGGCTTCATAAAGTACCTGTACAGAAGTTCTGAATCCTGAGCACACATCATTGCCAGAGGAGTTTTTTAAAAGCACTCATATTGCCCACCTCCCCTCCAAGATTCTCAATTCATTGGTCTGGGGTCACGAAGGGGGCTGAGCATCGGTGTTTTTTCAGAAAGCTGTCAGGTTTTTCAACATAGAACCACTGCTCAATGGAACACACAGGAAGGGATGAATTCGAACTGGTAGGATGGGAAAAGCTCATAGAGAAGGTTAAGCTTGTGTCAGACTTTCAAAGGATATGTAAGATTTGGGGAATTATATTTTTGGACTAAGTAATACACACACACACAATATAAAATCCAAAAGTCCAAAAGGATCTGTCATAAATGGTGCATCTTCCTCTCTCTCCTGGGTGCTTTCCAGCTCTCCTCTCTGGAGCAAACAATTCTTACCAGTTTCTGTTTATACAGCCAGACATATATATGCTTACAGGTGCTGTTAAGGAACTTGTTGATTTTGGTAAATGGGAAGGAGAAGACAGAAAGCTGTCATTTTCTGTTTCATGACCATCCACTAGGTGCCAAATGATATCTATATATAGGTAGCTCTTGAATGAGGAAGTTTGTTTAACCAAAAAGTTGATTTTCAGCTGGGGCTTTTTGTGTGGAGGAGTGAGGTTTATTTCTTTCTTCTTGTCACAGTACACATTTTTTAAAAAATTGAGGTAATTGTAAATTCATGTGCCATTGTAAGAAATAATACAGAGAGATCCCATATACCCTTTGCCTGAATGGCTTAATTTTAACTCCAATGCTAATCAAGATACTTCAAATCAAATTCTCTGGTATGGCTTTGGAAAAATTTGTCTGGGAATGGAAAATGAACTTGCAGGGGAGAGGGAAGGAGTAGAAAGGAACAAAGTGGTTTTGGTGTCCTGTTGTGGTATCTGGGAAATCAAGCTAACATGCTCATGTGCTTATGTCTCTGTGGCTGGTGGACAGTTGCTGCCTCTCTTTGTAACACACTCTGTGTGTGTGCTAGGGAGTCACGGCTACACCAGGCAAGGGACCCCAGCTGGGACAGACGCTTTCTCTGATGAAGCTGAACTGGCCATTTCTATCTCCAGGCTCCAGGTCAGAACATGCAAGTTGCTGGCCCATTGATGTGGACCCTGCGCCTCATCATTTGTTCCTGGCTGCTGCAACGAACAAATTCACATGGACTACAGAAATCCTATGGAGAAAAAGGGACGGCATGGCCGCTCTCTAAGTGAGAGAGAGGGCCCTGACCCCCACCTGGACAGGCTTTTATTGTTTTTCTGTGTACATTACACCTAGGTTGGTCCTCATTTACTGTGCACAGGTTACCTTTTACAGATAACAAAGGAAAGAATGTTGCTAATTACTTCAAAGAGAAGGATGTTACAGATAAGGGGGAAAAGTGGTTGAACTGGTTACACTCCATACTGGGGACATTTAGCACAGATTTTAGGAAGTGGCAGTAAGCCCTCGCTGCCCCAATCCAAGGTGAGGGAGTTTTAGCAAAAGCAAGTCTCATAGCAGCCTAGGTACAATGCAGGCCTGATTTCCCACAGGAAAACCTACCTGCGGGCATGGGTCCTGTGTGCCGACCTCACTCCCCACAGGTCTTTCTGAGTGGGGGCTGATCTACATTCCCACGCCACGTGAAACGGCTCCCTGTAGCCTGTCTCTTCCGCATCCCATCTTCCTGGTCTTCACGCTCACAGGAACAAACAAATGGAGGCAGCAAACCATGCCTGACTCCACCTTGTCTCTCATTTGTTACTGGATTCCTGAAACCTGCATCCCTCTGTTAGAAGAATTTCACAAATAAATCACACAAAAATAGGGTAACTTCTGTCTCTTCCCTGCCTCTTACCTTTTGAAATGTATTGGCAGCAAGGAACACCTAGTTGGAAAAATTAAAAGGGGATTTGCTCTTCTTCTAGTTCAGCTTTCACTATTTACCTATGTCCTGCCTGGCAGGTGTTCTGCTGATCGTCAGGCTTCAGATTCTGTCATTGTGAGACATTTTGAGTTATGTGTCCTCTCCCATATGAACTCAGCATTTGGTCCTTATGCTGATTTCATTTGTGTCCATACTTCTGGGTACAATAATACTTGCTACTTTATTTGGTGCTTTTTGGTGAGGGAGGAGGTACAGACACATTGGGCATCACCACATAGGTACTTTCCTTAAGGTATTTAAGGTATTCAGCAAGGGGAAAGAATATAACACCCAGCCACTCCTGGGCTTTGCAACTATGTGAAATAGAAAAGTATGCATATGTATGAAATTGAGACACATTCTCTTCTATATTGGTATTAGCTACTATTTATTGGGTGCTTAAAATAACCTGGTAGAATGATAATGTTTCTTTTCCCTTTAGGTCAAGTTTAAATTTTATTGAAATATAATTATGTAGCATAGTCAAATGCACAAATTTTACATGTTATCAAATATATAAACCTATGCAAAATGCACACCAGTTAAGATACAGAACATTTCCATTGCCACAGAAAATTCTCTCATGTCATTTTCCAGTCAATTTCCCTTCTATCCCAGCAAAAACCACTGCTTCGATTTTTGTGCCCAATACACTGTTACTCAGAATGTTAATGTTTTATATGCATGATCTCCTTTAATCTCTGCAACACATACGTGAGATATGCTAACCAATGCTTGCAAAGGTGACGCCATTGCCCAAGGTCTACATGGCTGCCAGGTGAGGCAGGGTTTGAATTTAGATCTGTCTAGCACTAGAGCTGGGATTCTTAGCCTATCTATGTTCTCTTTAGCTGGAGAAGCCTTCAGACCCCTTCTTAGAATAATGTTTTAAACGTGAAAAACAAAAACAGAAACATAGAATACAAAGGAAAGCAATTTTATTGAAATATAGTTATCAGCCCTGACTGGTGTGGCTCAGTTGGTTGGTTGAGCATTGCCCTGCAAAGCGAAAGCCACAGGTTCCTTTCCCAGTCAGGGTGCATGCCTGGGTTGTGGGACTCTTCCTGGTTGGGGTGCGAGGAGAAACAACTAACTGATGATGTTTCTCTCACTCGTCAATGTCTCTCTCTCACTCTCTGTCTCCCTCCCTTCCCCTCTGTCTAAAAATAAATAAATAAAATCTTAAAAAGAAAAGGAATATAGTTATCAGTTGTGATAGGCAGCATTGAATGTGATACCAACCCCCCGCCCCCACCAATACCCAATGATCCTGGTATTCACACACTTGTGTGATTCCTTCTGCTTGGGTTTGGGCTGGACCTAGTCACTCACTTCAATGAATAGATTATGGCAGAAATTATGGGATGTCACTTTAGAGATTAGGTTAAAAAAGACTGGCTGCTTGGGCTCTCTTTATCTTTCTCTCTGTCATTTCTCACGCTACAGGAAGCCAGCTGCTTTGGGCTATAGCAGCTCTGTGGGGAGGCCTGTGTGGCCAGGAACTGAGTACCCCCAACCAGGTAAGTGAGCTTGGAAGCTGATTTTTCTCTGTCATCTGGGAGAGGACGGAGACCCTGGCTGATACCTCAAGTAGGGCCTCGTGAGAGAACCTGATCCAGAACCATCTGGCTAAGCTGCCTGAATTCCTGACCAGAGATACTGTAAAATAATAAGTGTCTGTTGTTTTCAGTCACTAGTTTGGGGGAAACTTGTTATACAGCAATAAATAACTAATTTGGAATAGATATGTGATACATTGAAATGAGAACGTATGTTGAAAATACATGCAAGTTAAAGTTAACTTGTGCATTTTAAGGCACATTAGTGTGAAGGACATTGTTCCTTAGCTTGAATAAGAACATTAAAATGTAAAACAAAGTTTGACAAGTGCAATAGCCACTAGTTTCTATATTTGTTTTTTATTTTCTGGTTTCTGTATTTAATGCTTTGACATCTGGGGCTCTGGAGAGGCTAGCCCATTCCTAGAGATAATAAATTATATACCTTTCATAGCAAATCAATTGTCCATAGCCCATACCCAATCACTTCCTCTATTGGACTCTGATACTCAAGGCCATAGTCCAGCAGACCTAATCACTGCAGGGCCAGCCCCCAGACAAAGAGGGTCAGCCCCTACCCCAGAGCTTACTGTATTTATTCCAAGTGGCCGATCTTAAACTTGCTGTACTTGAGGACACCACAGAAGGCTTTGTCCAAGTTTTCCCCTCACCCTCTTTGCCTCCTGACTGACTCCAGTGCTTCCCTTGTCACTCTACCCACACCCCATGGGATCTGTGAGCATAAGTGTTAGGGACTGGATGTTTGTCGAAGCCCTAACCCCTAGTGTGCCTGCATTTGGAGATCGGGCCTCTAAGGAAGTAAGGTGGTAAGGCCGTGTGAGTGCGCAGTGAGGAGGTGACTGTCTACACCCCAAGGGGAGAGCTCTTGCCAGACACCAGCCCTGCTGGCACCCTGAACATGGACTTCCAGCCTCCAGAACTGTAAGAAATAAAGTTTCTACTGCTTATAAAACATAGTCTGTGGTGTTTTGTTATAGCAACCTGAGCAGATGAATACAATAACCAAATATCTTGTCAATGGCAATTGTCTCGTCATCCATTGTCTTTGGATTGTCTAAATAATAATAAAATCCACATTTTAAAACAACAAGGCAATATGCATGTCATAATAGACATGCAGTCCATTTTGATTGTTATTTTTATTTTTTTTAATCCTCACCCAAGGACATGCTTACTCATTCTAGAGAGAAGGGAAGGGAGGGAAAGAGAGGGAGAGAAACATAGATGTGAGAGAAAAATATTCATCAATTGCCTCTTGTATGCATCCCGACTGGTGGTCGAACCCCCAATCCAGGCATGTGCCCTGATTGGGAATCGAACCCTTGAGCTTTCGGTTTATAGGACGACAGTCCAACCAACTGGGCCACACTGGCCAGGGCTGATTGTTTGTTTTGATTATTACAAGGGTTAAGAATACTGTTTCACAAAAATATCTTATTGCAAATGAAATGACAGCTTGCATATTTCATTTTACAGAAAAAATACAGGAGGATTCTTGCAAGGAGCACCAGAAAACAATTTTATTTGAAATAAGTATTTTGTCCAAAGGTAAATAGATCAACATCTTTAATACAACTTGTATGAAAAAAGAAAATGATTGTTAATTCATGTTCAACTTGGATGCCATTGTGATAAAAATGAGTTTTGAAAGAATCCTAAGTGTTTCCAGATGTTGTCAGCCTTCTCTTTAAGAAGTGAGAGAGAATTTTGTAGATATGACGTAACAGAGAAGCAACCATGAGCAACCATGTAGAATACGAGACATCTAAGCTCATAGTTGCTCTAGAGCATTTATGCACAAGAAGACTGCTAAAAACTTCAGTAATTTTGAAGTAGTGATGAATGAAGTGATAATTACAGATACCTCTAAAAACTGAATTGGGTTTGAAAATATCTATGATTCCTACCTGTGAAAATGTCATGGGTTCTGTTAAAAATTACTGGGGTTTAATGCCTACATTGATCATCAGAAGAAATGCTAAATTTTATTTTAAGGTTGGTGAAGATAAAGATATATTTATGTTCAGAATTTCTTTGAAGCCACATATTTGATTTTAAAAATATGTGGACTTATTTTATTTTTTTAAATATATTTTATTGATTATGTTATTACAATTGTTCCATTTTCCCCTCTTTATTCCCCTCCCCTCCATCCCCCCCATTCCCCGCCCTTTAGTTTTTGTCCATGGGTCATACACATAAGTTCTTTGGCTTCTATATTTCCTATACTATTCTTTAACTCCCCCTGTCTGTTTTCTACTTACC
>PVJI01024147.1:0-22396 GCA_004026765.1 Micronycteris hirsuta
TCTTCTGGAGAGTAACAAGGACACAAATTCAAACTTTCTCTAAATTTATGATCTAGTTTGGTGAAAATCAGAGAAACAAAAATCCCACAGACAGGCAGGCACCAATTATTCAAATGTAACAGTGCCATGAATTTAGACTGCATTCAGTAAGTCTTCAAAAATTTATTTCTCCATCAGTGGAAAATGTGAATATAATATTACTACCTTTGAAAGCCAAACATACAAATCAGACATCTAGCTTTCTATTTTAAAATGATGAAAGAGTAAATACTACTACTATATAATCCCCGTAGGTAAATATTGCCAGATTTTCTAATATAAATTTCAAGCTAAAAGCAAGTAGATTATGTTTTCTAACCCTCAGCGAGTTTTCCCCTGATCACTGGCCTTATTAAAGTGTTGATGGAATCATACCACCGAGAGATAAATGTAAGATTTGCTCGTTTCAAATGTAGTTAAAACCACAGTGTGGTGATTGCGGGAGGGAAGGGAGTGCAAGGGCGCTAAATGATAATGGGGGGAAAACACAATAAAGATTAAATTAATGAAACACAACCACATTTTTGCCTATTTTAAACAATTACCATTTGAGGCAAGAAGTGCAAACATAATTAGCAATTCATTAATTTATTGTTTCTCTTCTGCTCCTCTACTGTCACTCCCCTTCATCCAGCACTTAATAAGAAAATCTATAAATTGAATGAAGATACACTTACTTCTTCTGAGGATTTTTAAGCCTGTAATTATATGAAAACTTATGTGAAGTTATCTTGAGAGATTTCAAAAAAAAGATGAGGTGCCAGTTTACAGAATGCATTGTTTGCCTCCACTTTCTTCCAGGGATACATCTGAAAATGCTAATAAAGGAAATGTGGGCCATATGGAGAGGACAGCAGCGTAGCAACTTTCCTTGGTAGCCAATCAGGAATTTAGTGGGGCTTCCTTTGTGAAAATAGTTCACTCCAATAAATACTTTTGTGAAAGGTGTGCGTGTGTTTTCAAACTGTTTGTTTATAAGCACAGTTTTTATTAGGCCCCATAGATTTCAAAATATTGTAATATTATATTAAAGAAAATTCAATCTTTTAATAAAAATTTCCTTAAGGAAGTATGTGAGCCACTCTGCGCCTCTGCTGCCCGATGTGACTCGGCCATTTCTCTGGCAGCCAGAGGGCCAGGCCGACATCCGAGGCCAGCAGGGCATGCAGAGGTAGGACACCTGCCCTTCTTGGAGCAACAGAGCCCTTACTGCAAGGCCACAGTTTGATTCTGTTGAAAAAAATTAGAGAAAAAAAATGAGTTGGAAGCTAAAATGTTTGCACATTTCTAATTCTCAACACTAGTTTTGCAGTTTTAAATGAAGGTGGAGACAAAATCTTGGTGTTGATACCTAAATTCGATTATGAAAAAAATACTAACATTTACTAAGTGCACCTTACCTTAATAAACTCATTTTAAGGCAAGTTAGTTAGCTGCTAACTAATTGAGAGACAACTACCTGCTTCATGATCACCAGTTTTAACTTCCAACTGGCAATTTAACAAGAAACTAGTAAAAAGATACTTAGATATTGATGAAACATTAAGAATGACTAGACAATTGCTCATTTCATTTTTCTTCTGTTTCTTATTGAATTTTTGGTGGCTCATTAGTCAGTTCACTGTTTTATATGTGAGAAAATAGTACTATAATTTAAAATCACAAAGCAATTAAAATAAAACTGATAGTTCTACTATTATCTCTGTCTCTAACTAGTTGTAGACCATAGACAATGCTTTAAATTTCATCAACCAAATTCAGAATAATAATTATATCCTTTTTAAACTCCTTTTCAGATCCTTGAGAATGAAGGAACTAATACTCAATCTACATCATAGTGAACTTTGACAGATCTGGGTTAGAATTCAGCGTTTCACACTATTTAGATGCATGACCATGTATAACTATTTTTATTCGTATTTTCCTTATCTGTTAGGAGAGAAATGACAACTGCATGAGCTCTTATGAGGAATAGCTTAAATGAAACTTTTAAATGTAAGTCATTTTATTTACTACTTGGAAAGAATAAACATCCAATAGATATAACTACTAAAATCAAAATTAGTTTTAATATTGGGACCAGTTTTGGTTTTAATATGGCTCCAGTTCCCACAGTGAGGGTCCTCTAAATTTTTGTTACCCAAACAGAATGGCATTTTACTGAAGCTGCAAACCTGATCATCAAAAGCATTATTCTGTTCTATAGAGCATGTGGTAATAAGTCAAACAGGTGTAAAGATAGTAACTAGTATGTAAACTACAGAGAAGAACCAGTTCCTACATTTAAAAACTACCACCCACATTAATATTAACCAATTGATACAGTTCCATATTATTTTATTGTCAGTGGAGAAGTTTTAATATAAGAATGTGATAATATTTTAACTTGGAAATCACAATCGATTTCTTAAAATATGAATTTCATAATTTATACACTGAGAAACATTTATCATTAAGTAAAACACAGATTATATACAAATGTTCAGTAGTATGATCATAAACATGAAAAAATAATTTCATTATCATTGGACTTTCTAAGTCCATATTAGATATGTTGACACATGCAATATTTTCTTTGATACAGGATTCTCACTCCTCTAGTTAAGATAAGTTCTTTATATATGAGAACTGTTCATGAGGCATGATGGTCTACTACTTATTTTGGCAGATTTTATTACTCTATTAGTTGGGATAAATTACTCTACTGTGCCCATCATTTCATGTCTTCCTTCATGGTTCTTGTTTCCTCTTTGACTTCCTTCATACTTCTTATAAGCCAAAGTAGATTATGCAGAGGGTATACATTAGCCAAACATTCCCTTCCCCTCATTTACTATCTCTGCAAAAGCATCCTTCTATTTCAAACTATTAATCATTCATGCAATAGAAATCTATAGAAAAGTAGCAGTAGTGTGATGAATAAAGAGTTCATTTACAAAGAAATTCCCAAACTGAAAGCATGAGAACCCTCTTAGAATTCTACAATTTAAAAATATGAATGATCATTAGAACAATTTAATCTAACTCTGTGGTATATATTAGGAAGCTAGACACAGAATACTTGTGACTTGTGTGATATTGACAAAGATGACAATATATGTGTCCATTTTCTTCCAATATTCTATATTACCTCTTCTTAGAAAGCACCACCATTTGGAAAATGTTGTTTAATAGGCTAACCTTATAGTAAAGTATACTAATCTACAGGTTCACTATATTCATTTTTCATTGCTGTGTAATGAGTTACCCAAAAATTTAACAGCTTAAAAGTGAATATGTGTTATCTCACAACCTGTCTGAAAATTGGGAATCTAGGGGTGATACAGCTGTGTGGTTCTTGCTCAAGATTCTGGCCCATGGGGTTGCAGTCAAACTGTTATAAGCTATAGTCAGCTGAAGGCTTAACGAAGGTTGGCGAATCTTATTTCAAGCTCATTCATGACTACTGGCAGGAAGCTTCAGCTTCTGATCATGTGGGGCTAATCACATCTAAAAGAGAGTAACATTTAAGACCAAAAAGGCAGTGTCTTTTATCATCTAATCTTACAAGTTGCTTCTAACTTCCGTCATATTCTATTGGTCACACAGACCAACCCTGGTGTAATATGGGAGGAGATTGTATAACAGTGTTAGTACTAGAAGGGGAGGGATCATGAGGGTCAATCTAGAAGGTGGCCACAGTATCTCACAGTGTCAGAAGAAACTGTGGTACTTCAATTTGACTTCAAGAGAAAATCTATCTGTGAAGAAATGCTATATACCTATTCTGAAATGCCCATGGTTTTATAAAAACACTCTAGATAGTTCAGTGATGTGAACAATTCATTTTTTAGAATTTCTGTGGAAGATGGACTACGGTGTCCAAAATTCAACATATGAACCTTAACTTTATACGTATAACATCTCTTTTTCTCCAACTAACTCAGTTCTGTCATTTAAATAACCTATATTGTTATTTTTATGTCTATAAAATAAAACTAAATTTAAAAACCTATATTTCAAAGTAAGTAATCCATGCATACTTTTATTATAAAGGTTAAACAGAAAAACTTACACCTTTGACCTTATATTCAGCCAAGGATTTATGTTGCTCTGACTCTCGTAAGACCTTAAAAATATTTTTTTTGGTTAAAGTAGACCAGATCCTGTGAGAGCCCAATTCCTTGACTTTACAAAAGGATAGATCCATCCTTGGAAACAACTGAAATATCTCCCTATATAATCACTTCTAGATAGTAAAGATAGATAGGAAAGTAATTAATATTGTATAAATAAGTAAGGTTATTAAAAAATAAAATATTTGAAATTTTTCTAAGTCAAAATTAGTGAAAGTTCCTGTGCCATATAATTGTAATAGGAGTCATATAAAGATTAGTAGATCAACTCATGGTATGGAAAATTTTACCAAAAAAGTAGCATGAATTTCTGTGTATGTGTATGCGTACAAAATTAAATCAAAAGAGGCCATTTTCCAAGAAATTTGGATTTGGATTTGGATTACCTAATATATCCAAATAAATATCTTAATAAAGGCATGGCTAAAAACTGAGGCATTTTCCTGCTTTAACCCATCCTCTGCATTCTGCTATTTGGCTCATCTTTTCTAATTGTTAATAAGAACCTCTCTTTAAAAGGAAACTGCTTTGAGAAAAGAAATTTAGAAAAATACTTAACATCCTCAAGAAATGCATCAAACCTTTCAAATAGAGAAAAAAAATAATTACTATAAAAGTGATTTAGGAGTTAAACTATTACAGCAAAACTCTTTTAGCTTGTTCCCGCATAGTAAGTGATGTGTAGTAAACCGCTTCATTTCCCGGCTCTGTTATTACTATCCTGATTCCTCAGGGAAAGGCTTAAGTGTCTTATGCTCTCAAATGAGGGGGAAAAACTAAGTCTGTATTCAGCTTCAAATAAGTAGAAATAATTATGAGACTTCTCTGACCAATATAAGCTTTGCTTTGGAGAGTAAAGTGAGGCCCCTTGCAACAGCCATTATTAATGATACTGATATAATTACGATTTGAAAAAAGGAAATCTGCCCAGAAAAATCAATTATAAACCACTAAATGTTCTTTGGACTTTTCAGAGCGGTTCTGTGCCCATTGTCCCTCATGACCTGTCCATTAAGAGACTGGTTGGCTATACTGTTAATGGTTGCCTTCAATTATTTAGAGGGGGTTTCTATGCTTTTGTATGTCATTAAAACGGCCTGAAGAGCATTTCCTTATTGTCTTTATCCTAGACAGAAGGGTCACTCTGGGAAAAACAGAATAATCCAGGTGGCTTTGCTCTAAAAAGGTAACTCAGATCTCTCCAATTAGTACTGTTTGCCATGCAAACACTGATGTTCGAAACAGAAAGCAGACATTGTATGATTATGTTGCTGTCATTGAAAAATTACAGTTAAAAAAGTTAAAATAATCATTAGGAGTAGTTATCTGCAATATAAGGCAAGCAAACTTGGTTTGAGCATCTGCTTTTATCAACTCTTTTGTTTTTCATTTATTACATTGTGCTTCTCTTAACATTAGTGGATGTGTCCCATTATCATCATCCAATATTAATTGGTCTCCAGATGTGAGTGGTATTTTATAATTCTGACTTATCTATTCCTGTGACAGTTTGAAGCTTGTAAAGCTTTCTAGAAGAAAACACAGCTGAAAGCAAAGTTAGAAATGAAGACAAACTATATAAAAGCGTATAAATTGTCTCAGGCCATAATACATGTTGAGGTTAAGATATGAATTTGTCCATACTACCCAAAGCAATTTATAGACTCAGTGCAATGCCTATCAAAGTACCAATGGCATGTTTCACAGATATAGAACAAACACTTCAAAAATTTATATGGAACCATAAATGACCCCAAATATCTGCTGCAATTTTGAGAAAGAAGTGCAAAGTAGGAGGGATCACAATACCTGATATCAAACTGTATTACAAGGCCACTGTCATCAAAACAGCCTGGTACTGGCATAAAAACAGACAGATAGACCAATGGAACAGTATAGAGAGGCCAGAAATAAACCCAAGTCTCTATGACCAATTATTTTTGACAAAGGGAGCAGCAGCATAAAATAGAGTAAAAATAGCCTCTTCAACAAATAGTGTTGGGAAATCTGGATGGCTACATGCAAAAAAATGAAACTCGAGCACCAACTTATAACATACACAAAAATAAATTCAAGGTGGATAAAAAACTTAAATATAAGTTGTGATACCATAAAAGTCCTAGAGGAAAACATCGGTAGGAAAATCTCAGACACTCCATGCAGCAAAATCTTCACTGATATGTCCCCTAGAGCAAGGGACATAAAGGAAAGAGTAAACACATGGGACCTCATCAAAATAGAAAGCTTCTGCATGGCTAACAAAAACAGTATTAAAATAAAAAGAGAACCAACTGTATGGGAAAACATATTTGCCAATGATACCTCAGACAAGGGTTTAATGTCCAAAGTATATAAAATACTCATACAACTCCACTCCAGGAAGACAAAAAACCCAATTAAAAAGTGGACAAAAGACATGAACAGACACTTCTCCAAGGAGGACATACAGAGGACCCAGAGACATATGAAAAGATGTTCAGCATCACTAGCCATCAGAGAGATGCAAAGTAAAACCACAATGAGATACCACCTCACACCAGTCAGAATGACCATCATCAACAAAGGAACAGATAAGTGTTGGAGGGGATGTGGAGAAAAGGGAACCCTACTGCACTGTTGGTGGGAATGCAGACTGGTGCAGTCACTGTGGAAAACAGTATGGAATTTCCTCAGAAAAATAAAAATGGAACACTCTTTTGATCCAGCAATTCCACTGCTGGGACTATACCCTAAGAATCCTGAAACACCAATCCAAAGCAACCTATACACCCCAATGTTCATAGCAGCACAATTTACAATAGCCAAGTGCTGGAAGCAACCTAAGTGCCCCTCAGTAAATGAGTGGATCAAGAAACTATGGTACATTTACACAGTGGAATTCTATGCAGCAGAGAGAAAGAAGGAGCTTATACCCTTTGAAACAGCATGGATGGAACTGGAGAGCATTACGCTAAGTGAAATAAGCCAGGCAGTGAGGGACAAATACCATATGATCTCACCTTTAACTGGAATATAATCAACAAAAGAAAAAAGCAAGCAAAATATAACCAGAGACAGTGAAATTAAAAACAATCTAACAATAGCCAGAGGGGAAAAGGGAGGGGACTGTGGGGAGAAGGGTTTTCAGGAACACATAGACACATAGATGAAACCAAGGAGGAGGGTGGAAGCAAGGGAGGGAGGCGGGTTTGTATAGGGTCGGGGGGAAGGGAGGGGAGAAAATGCAGACAACTGTAATTAAACAACAATAAAGTAATTAAAAAAAAGATATGAATTTGTGAAAAAGCCAAAACAAACTTGAACTGGTTCTGTGTAATGATCACCAACTTGATTTCATATATATTTTAATTAAATTAATTGGGGTAACATTGGTTAATAAGACTATATAGGTTTCAAGTGTATATTTCTATGATACATGATCTATATACATTTAACATATTAAATATATAATATAAATATTATCTACATATGTCTATATGTGTGTATACATATACATACATGTACATACATATACACATACATACATACATATATATATGTATTCTACCAGGTTTTTGACATTCTGTTGATGGGAAGTATTTTCCTTGGTTTCATTAGATGCCCTTACTAAAGAAGTGGTCCTTGAATTGAATGAGATCTGGGGTTTATAGGAAATTCATTTGAGGATTTATTTGTAGCAGATCACAAAACAGACATTTCAAACACATTCATGCACAGTCTCTGATTTCTACACCTTTGTTAAATTATATGACCAGAAACAAAGTGTCTGCAACACATTATCTAAGTGTCTTGAAAAAAATTACCCCAATCAATTGACATCATTAATATACTTGTATTCTACCTTCAAAAACATTGGTTAAAATTATCTGATGCTTTATTCAATAGACTTTATTTTTAAAAGCATTTGTATTTTATTATTTAAGTATTTGATGAAAATGCTAATTTTCTAACTTTAATATTATATAACTTGTCAAAAATAAAATATATTTCTCAATTTCTTTTAATTTCCAGAAATTCTGAACCCAAATTTTGGTCCAAGTACAGTAATTTGCAGAATACAAAGTTCTAGCATACTTACTGCTTTTTATTTTCACAAATTATCACCTTACCTTGTATTAATAGTTTGTTTCACTATAGGAAGAAGTGAAATATTTACAAAGACAGGAAGGGAAAGAAGGAAGAAACTAAAGTGTATTAAATACCCATTATATGCCAGGTTCTGAGCTGCACATTTTGCTGCCTGTCTGAGAGCAAATGTAGAATTCTTTCCTTATCACCATGCTGTCCCCTGAAAATTAAATATAAGATTTCTTTGCAATTTAGTTACATTAGAATTTGGAGTTAAATGAATTTAATAATAAGAGTCCTTTATAGATACAACTTTAAATAATAAAAGAGATAAAATATTTTCATCTTTGCTTGGGTACTAACTCACAATGGGGAGATATTTAATATTAACCACTGTGGCAAAACAGGAAAACAAGAGATTCCAGGCAAAGGGAATTCTTGTGTGAAAACCCAAGACAGAGGAAGTTCAAAGAAGAGGCGGTTCCCTACAGCTCGAGTATTATAGTAAGGGGGAAAGAGCAGATGAGGGTGAAACAATGTGCAGAAGGAAGTCAAGTTCACCTTCCCGGCCTCCATCTGTCCTTGCCTCCCCAACCACCCTTCTTTTCTCTCCTCATTTTACAAATATCTCTTGAGCATTTGGTTAAAAATATACTATTTCAGTATATTTGGTTAAGAATGCTTAAGATATAATTAATTCTAATTAAAAAATTTTTGCCTTTCATGATCATAGAATATCTTCATGTCTTTCATTAATACTGTTTTAAATTTGAATGACTTCAACCCAATTCATCATTCAGGAAACAAATCAGTTTTATACCTCCCATTCAATGATTTTATTTTTTTAAATGCTCAAATCAAAATAGATGTTTATAAATGTCTTTCTTTAAAAGTGTGCAGTCATAATAATAGTGCATTTGATTCCTAAATTTATTTTCCAAAATATTTACTTTGGAATATTTTCTTAACTTTTAGTTAAAAAAAACTGAAGTGCAGCATTTCAGCAGCAATCTCTGGCTACTGACAGACGTACAAGAAAATCCTCTCTGTAGAGGAGCTTTCAAAGTTTAGGACTCAAAAACATCACCAATTATGATCAGACAATAATATCACAATCAAAGAACAGCAAGCACAGGAAAAAGCAAGACATAAATGAGTCAGCAGAAACAATCAGCAACAGATTTAGAATCTCAAAGACTGCATGTGTTAAAGAGTCATACATAGAACAGTTATATTTAGAGGGTTTAAAAAATAACAAATGCAATCACAGAAGTGGGGGGAAAGGAGCTAAAATGAAAAAATACAATTATTGTGAGGAAAAATCAACTAATAGATTAAACAACCATATATTTTATATCTTTATATATACAAATATGATAAATAATAATAAGAGGCATTTAGTGACTTGAAAATACATCAGAAAATATTGCCCAGAATTTCAGCATGAAGAGTCAAGAAAAAGGAAAATATAAAAGAGGAATAAAAAAGAAACGTGGAAGATCTATAACAAAATTTAATATAAACTGAGCTGGATTCTACAGAAGAAAAAAAAACAGAAGGAATGGAGAGCATACAATACTTACATGAATAATGACTATGAATTTTCTAGTACCAATGAATTCACGAAGTGTAACACACCCTAAATAGGAAAAATAAGAACTCATGTCTAGAAATTTTACAGTAGAACTGCAGAATATAAAAGATACAAAGGGGACAATTTTACAATTAGACATATAGAAGAGATCAGTGACAAAGGAATGACAGAATTAAAACACTGCTTAGAACAACAGAAAGCAGAAAATTGAAGAGTATTACATTCAAATTTTGACAGCAAACATTTGTTAACCCAGCGTCCTCTATGAACAAGGGTGGATAAAAACATTTAAAGATTTTTTTTTTGAAGTTTGTCACCAAAAGACCCATCATAAAGGAACTCCTAAAAGGGTATACTTCAATAAGAAGGAAAATAATTCCAAAAGTATATGAAGCAAGGAATGAATACATTAAATAGTAAATATATACATAAATCTAAGCAAACATTAGCACTATAAACATTACAGGAAGAGAACTCAATGGATAAAAATAGCATGCATGGGTCAAAGAAAAAATCACAAAGGAAATTAAATTATTTTTAATTAAATGATAATGAAAATATTACCTAGCAAAAAGCATGCCATGAAGTATAAGCAATTCATAAATGACACCATACTAGAAGTTCCCATACTATAAAATAATAAGTTCCAAAAATTAATGAGCTAAGTATCCTACTTATAAGTTTAACAGAAGAATAAAAGAATAAATCCAGGGATAGTAAAAGGAAGGAAATAAATATAAGAGCAGAATTAGGAAAATAGAAAACAAAGATATAGATAAGATCAAAAAAACTAAAAGTTGAAAAGATCAATTATATAAAACTCTAGATAGACTGACAAAAATAAAAGAAACAGTAATCTAAAAATTTAATTAAAATAATTGTAGAGATCAAAAATAGGAGTTTACTAAGGTCAATTTTATGCACATAAGTGTGAAACTTTGCC
This sequence comes from Micronycteris hirsuta, assembly GCA_004026765.1. Taxonomy (NCBI): domain Eukaryota; kingdom Metazoa; phylum Chordata; class Mammalia; order Chiroptera; family Phyllostomidae; genus Micronycteris; species Micronycteris hirsuta. The sequence continues at coordinate 10,760 of PVJI01024147.1, forward strand.
TGAACTAAGCAATATTTCCATAATATATTATTTACTAAATATAACAGAAGTAGTAGATAACTTGAATAGTTATTTAAATAGTTCTTTAATATTTGAATCAATTAATAAAAATTGTTCTAGCCCTGGCCAATGTGGCTCATTTGGTTGGAGCATCATCCTGTAACTGAAGGGTTGCAGGCTCGATTCCCAGTCAGATCTACTGAGGTTGCAGGTTCGATCCTGGGCCAAAGGGTGTACATGAGGCAACAGATTGTTGTTTTTCTCTCACATTCATGTTTCTCTCCCTTTCTTTCCCCCTTCCTTTCCCTATCTTTAAAATCAATGAACATGCCCTCAGGTGAGGGTAAGCGAATAAATAAATAAATATTGTTCTAAGATTAAGAGTTTAGGTAGTTTTAGAAGTCATTTTACCAAACTTTCAAGGAACACACTATTTCAAACACATGCAAAGACTTCCTAAGAACTGAAAAAAAAAAAATAAAAAGAGGTAATTCTCTGAAATGCCTTCTATACGACTAGGATAGCCACCTAACTGAAAGAGAACAGCAGAAGAATAATAACTAGAGTCAAATCTCACTCAGAAACATAGATTAAAAATCCTAAATTAAATGTTATTCAACAATTACAGCAGATTATATGGGGGGGAAATGACTAAATTAGATTTCTTTCAGAAATGCATGGGGATTTTAACAGCTAATTTATAAATGACATTTACTATGTTAGCAGATTAAAGGAGAATGCTCTCATAGATGTAAAAAAGGTACACTACTATACATTCACTAGTATAATTCTTAGGAAACTAGGAACATAGATTACTTCCTTGCAGTAATTAAAATCAAGCAAACATCCTTCTTAGCAAGGAAATATTAAACTAAATCTCCTAAAAACAGGAACTACATGAAAATGTCAATTATTATTGCTTCTCCCAATATTGTAGAATGTAACCATTTGGATTAGTTTACAATATAATTATAAAATGGAATTTTATGAGTTGTAAAAAAAAACCCACATTATCCCAGATGGGATACATAGAAATTCTCACCAAATTTATATGCAAGTTGTTTAAATAATAAGATTAGAGCAAGGTGGCTGGCTATAAAATTCAATTGCATTTCTATGCATCAGCAGCAAACAGAAAATAAAATTTTCAAAGAAAAAACATTTAGAATAGCAACATAATCTATAGGATTTGGGAATAAATCTAAACTATCTTTCATTTATGCAAAAATAACTTTAAAACTTTATAGAAAGATATTTTAAAACTCTTAAATAAATGGTGATTCACATTCATGGATAAGAGAGATTGTAATAGAGAGGTGATTTCTCCCCCAAATGATATGTAGACTCAATGCATTGTAGTACAAATTATAACACGTCTTTATATAGAAACTGGAAAACCGATTCTAAAATTAATATGGCACCTTTAGGATCCATTGCAGCATTCACATAAAAGGCCCATTCCTTCTGAACCCCAGGTACTAGGGCCAGGACTTTCTTTTTTTTATTGAATTTATTGGGGTGACATTGGTTCACAAAACCATACAGGTTTCAAGTGTACAACTCAACAGAACACCATCTGCACACTGCAACAGGTTTCCATCACCCCAAGCAAAGTCTCTTTCCACTCCCTTTACTCCCCCTCTGCCCACTTCTACCTACCCCCACGCCCTTTCCCTCTGGCTGTTCCCACACTATTGTCTGTGTCTATGTGTTACATACATACATATACATACGAGAGAGAGAGGTATATAGATATATAAACATATACACACACATACACATACACACACACACACATATATATATTGTTTTGCTTAGTCCCTTTACCTTCTTTCATCAAGCCCCCCAACCTCCCTCACCTCTGACAGCCGTCAGATTATTCCAGGCCTTTCTTGACGAATGCAGAACTCTTGTAACAGACAGTGTTCTCTCTGGGACACCCAAACACCCGGCCAAGGCATTCCGAATTGCATAGTCTGAGGGGTACTTCCTACCCAATCTTTTTTCTTCACCTCTCTTTTCAAGAGTCAGACCTATATTGTGCGTTGTGGTCCAAAAGACCTCTTTGGTTCCTTTCCCATTCTATCTGCACAGGGATTTCTTTCCATAAACATCTCCATTGTTGGCATCATTTTGGAATCAGCTCCCTAGAAGACCCAAACATACATACTCCTGCACATTCATAAGCTTCTTTTTTGTCACAATGATACATATTCCTTGGAAATAATATTCCATGGGAAAGTCTTTGGGAAATGCTGGGGTGGGTTTTCTTTATTTTTTATTGTTTACGCCAGTACTGTTGTCCCCACTTTTCCCCCCTTTTCCCACCTCCAAGCCAAACTTCATTGCTACCAAGTGAGGAAATTATAAAAACATGAACGTTTGTTTTAGTTCATTCATACCTTTACAGTGGGAAAATATTTTTAAATGATGTATGTATCCCTTTTTCTTCTGAATTCTTTGTTCTTTGCTTTCAGTGTGAGGGCTATGGAAAAATAATCCTCAATGCCAAAGTAAATTGCTATAATATTTTTTTATTAAATACCTTTGCTCTCCTGGCTGGTGTGATTCAGTTGGTTGGACTGTCATCCCAGGACTGAAAGGTTGCAGTGATTCTTGATCAGAGTACATACCTAGGCTGCAGATTTGATCTCCAGTCCAGGCGCTTGAAACCCCTGGTCCAGGCACATACAGGAAGCAACCAATCAATGTTTCTCCTACCAATTGATGTTTTTCTCTCTCCCTTCCTCTCTCTCTAAAGGCAATGAGAAAAATATTCTGGGGTGAGGATAAAAAAAATAATACCTTTGCCATGTTGTTTGCCAATTTTATTTTCACTGCAGCGTGAATTTAAAGCAAAAGCTCTAAGGAAGAAAACATAGTAAATATGTTTTGTTCTATTTATAATCTTATTATATCACAAAGGTTTATATATAAATCAATTAATTATAACAATCTGACTTCAAACATGAAAAGATTGACAAAGTAGTTATTGCTTATTGCATATCACAAAATATACTATACCTCACAATTAACATAGAATCAAAAATATTTTAACAACCTCATTCTTTTTAAGTTTAAAGAAAAATTTAAATGATTTAATGTGTGTGGCAACTGCAGAGCAAAATATTTTAATAAATTAATAAAACCAGAGTCTCTCTCACTTTGAATAATGTAACTAGAGGTAACCTCATGGGTATCAAATCACAAATAATTTTTCCCAGGTGAGCAAATAAAATGTCAACAACGTATAAAATATCTTAGGAAATCGTTCGTTCATTCATTCATTGAAATAGGCTTATTAAACTCTTAAGTACCTATGCTTGGTAATACAGATTTTTGTGTAATAAGCCTCAAATCCTAGAACTTGCAAAAATAATCTAACTTAGAATTCATTTTCAAGTTCTATGAGTAGAACATATTTGCTTTCAAAATTATGATTTGATTTCAAAATTATGATTTGATTTTTATTCAGAGTAATTTAATAATTCTTTTGGATGGGCATATTCAAATCAAGATGACTGAATTTATTACTTTAATGAGATGAAGTTTGAATGAACCTCTCTTCGTAAACCATTCATATTGAGTACTTTTTAAAATATATTTGTTTTAATGGTTTCAAAATGTCTTCTCTCAGTACCCTTGTAGGGGAGGCTGACTTAACAGCCTATTATTATGTACTCCTTACTGAGCTGTTAATAGCTTCACAGCCTTTCAAAGAATACACCTGCTGCTCATAAAAACATTTATGTTGCTACAGAATTTGGCTGTGTTTTAATATCATGTATTTGTAGTGACCTTGTAGAATCCATAGTGATCTGCTTTTCTTAGAGGAAATAAACAAGAGTCTATTTACTTGAGTATATCTATGGATAATTAGAAAATAATTTGATAATTATTAGGGTTCTAATATTTCAAAAGTTGTTTATTTTTAAGTTTAACTTTCTTGGTAATTTTTATACTATTTGTGTTTAGATTTTTGTCCTTAAAATTCTGTTTTCTCAATTTATATATGTTGAAAAGGACAAGTTTATAATCTTATTTATATAAGTACATTTTAATTAAAACTGATGACCCTAATACTATTAGAAATCTCAACATTTCCATAGAATGACTGAAAAGTAAAAATGTTAGAATTAATTTAGATTCTCTTTAAACCTTTAGTAATAGAAAATCATACACCTATAATGAGAAAATATATAATTTTAGCTGAGGAAGTATTCTGCAGTTCTTCATGGTTGAATGCAAAATAAATTAACTGTTTTTGGCTAAGCTTCAGATGGCAAAGGAAAATTGCTCCCAAAACCTATGTTTGATCCTTCTATTTCACACAAGGACATTTAAGGAAGGCAATCAGTGTGATCACTACTTCCATATGTCCCTTGATTCTTGTGATTTCATGGGTAAATCACAACAGGTGGATGGATGAAATATTTCTGTACTGTCTCATTTAGTTACACCCGAATATGTATACCTGTTGCAACTGTTGCCATCAACAATTCCATGTAATCTTCCTCTTATTTAGTGAATTATGCATCCTAACATTTTTATCTTAGTATGTTTAACAAGTTTATATCTTTAAAAGACTACCATATAGTTTTTCTGGAAACTTAGATCAATTATTGATTAGTTCAATAGGCACAGCAATGAAGGTATTTTATTAATGTTCACCTGCAATATGGCAGACAGAGTTAGCTGACCGGAGTATAGTCTTTCTTAGCTCCAGAAACATGTCACATTCAAGGGTTATTACAAATCACTATTTTTGATCTCAGGATGGTCCCATTGTACCTATGAAGGCTATATTAACAACTAGTCAACTGGCATGCCATCAGGTACAAGTAATTGTTTGGGGACCAAGTAACTGACCCTAAAGGAGAACCTGTCACCTGAAGAAATCTCTAGACATTGGTTTTAGTCTCACAGACAGATCTCAACTGCACACTTAATCACCTGAGGCATTAGGTGACTGGGCATTTGGCTGATTTATCCTATTAATTTTCCTGACATGGAATGAGAAGATGAAATTTCCTGTGGTCCTGGGTAGTTAATTTACTAAATAACCAATTTAATTATGACCTATATAATGTAATTATTTAGTGATGCAACTTCCATCCACTAACTTGCAGTATAGTTCATTATTAAAATACTATGTCTCACTCTGAGAGATGTTTTCACAAACTACATGGACATGTATTTAAAAATATCAACAGCAACAATAACCGTGCTATCTTACATCTGAAAAGGATGTTCCAGTTTATAAACCACATTTGATTCATCACAACAATATTGTGAGATGGATAAAGCTGAAGATTTTATGTTCATTTTTTCAGATGAAGATGTTGTAGCTCAGTAATATTATGATTATGACGTGCTTAAATTCATCAATCTTTTGAGTCACAGAAGGCAGGCTTCTTTCTCCAAATTCTAATCCAGTGCTTTAATTGGAAAGGTCACTTAGTTTATCAGTAAATATAGAAGGTCCTGTTGAATCTATATCAGAATCAGGAATTTCAATGTAAAGCCTTGTAAAACTTTTAATTTTTTGGTTTCCCAAACTCATGATGATGGAAAAATTGAAATGAAAGTGCAAATGAAGGAAAATAATTTGTCTTGTTCTTTCTAGTTTGCCTTCATAGATGAACTTAGATACATAATTTAATTGCTATTATAGAAGAAATAACCATTTATTCTTCTTAATGAGCCTTTGTTCTTACATTATAAAAAGAAAAGGTGCATAAGTTTCTTGATATCAGTGGTGTTTGATAAATACTCAATATCCCATGAAATAGTAACAAAAATATATATAATCTGTTTAAATCTTTGTTGGATTAAGTACTTTGAATTTCAGAGTGTCTTATACCACAATTAAAATTGTCAATTATTTATGTTACATAAAATCTACATTAACTTTTTTCCATTTCCGTCAATGTAGTAATAAAAAGGGAATATTAAAAAATCTAACAACATATAAAGTTCTTAGTGGCATGTAACTGTATTTCATGCAATACTTGATATAAGAAGCTACATACTATGACAAATAACAGCTCAGCATCCAGAGCTAAACTCTCTGGAATCAAATCCCAGCTCTACCACTAACTTACTCGGTGACGCTGGGCAGCTTACTTGACCTCTCTATGCCTCCATTTTGTCATCTTTAAGACCTACTTTATAGTGTGCTTTGAGGATTTTTCTGGGTATCAGGAGTACTCACAGAGCCTGCAACATAGTAAGTACTATCAAAGTGTTAACATTAAAAAATTTTTAACCACATTATGTTCCATTTATACTCTCAAATGACTTCTTTTGACTAATTTAACCTGTCATTTCAGGCTAAAAATGTTATAATCCTTCTAAAGTATCAGATAATTGGGATGTTTAAGCTGATTAAGTTTTATGTGTTAAAACAGACTCTTCAAAGTTCCATCAGTCAATCTAGTCACAAAAAATAGGATAAATTATTTCATAATAGATTGGGGACTACGAATTACAGATTAATGTTCAATTACTTGTTTTGGGTACTTTTTACTGCATAACAAGCTACCCCCCAAATATAGTGGCTTAAAAATGACAATTTATAAGTATTATATCTCATAGATCTATGGATCAGGTATTTGAACCAAACAAAGCAGAGGCAGCTAACCTCTGCTCCACAGTTTCTGGAACCTCAGCTAGGACGACAGAAAACAAATAGGACAGGAACACTTGGTGACTGACAGTGCGTCATCCTCTACCTCTCTCTCCTCCTTCCCTTCTCCTCTCCTGCCTCTCTCTCCAAGGCTGCTCCAGTTGATTACCTCGGGCTTTCATGTAACTTAACAGTCTCAGGCTCATTCTATTTCTTGGATTGCAATGCAGAGCTTGAAGACGAAGTGGGAACTGCCAGTTTTCTCAGAGGCTGGACCAGTAATTGTCATCTCTTCACGTCTAGCCCACTTTGTTGGTCAAATCCAGTTACAGGCTAGACTAGATCAAGGGGAGGGAACAGAGACCTGACTTTTCAATGAGAGGAGTGTAAAAAAATTTACAACCATGTTTAATTTGCCGTTCTACTTTGTTTTAGACCTGCAAAATATTACATTATGTGCTTTTCTTCTAATTTATACTAATTTAAAGATAATAATTTTTCAGTACTGGTCAAAGCAAATTTATTAATTTTGAATATGTATGTATTTCTAAAAATTATGTCAATTTAAATAACTATATATGGAAACAGGGTAAAAATAGTTAATTTCTAAAAGTAAAGCGAAAAAGAAAGGAATATAAATTTCCCTTTTGTTGCAAATAGCAATATTTCATCTTTTTTTTTTGTCTGAGTGGTATTCCATGTGAATATTCACTATATATATATATATATCATATCTTTTTTCTCTAATCAACCATCAAAGGACACTTAAGTTGTTTCTATGTCTTGGCTATTGTGAATAATGCTGAATGAACATGGGGTACATATATCTTTTTATATAAGCGTTTTCAAGTTTTTTCAGGTAGACACTCAGAAGAGGGATTGATGGGTCATAGGGTAGCTCTATCCTTAATTTTTTGAGTAACCTTCATACTGTTTTCCATAGTGGCTTCGCCCCTTTACACTCTGACCCGCTGTGGAGGAGTTCCCTTTTCTCCATGTCCTCTTCAATACTTGTTATTTCTTGTCATATTGATACTAGCCATTCTAACAGGTGTGAGGTGAGATCTTAGTGTGTTTTTATTTGCATTTCCCTTGTAAGTAGTGATGCTGAGCATCCTTTCATACATCTCTTGGCCATCTACATGCCTTCCTCATAAAAGTTTCTATTCAGATGCTCTGCTCTGATTTGTTTTCTTAATTCAAGAACTGGGACACAGTATTTAACACAGTATAAATTCATTTCAGAAAAAGCATCAGTCTAGTACAAATACATAAATTTTTCAAATAAAAATAAATTAGTAAATTTTAGAAGAGAAAAATTTCACAAAGGAGTTTTATTGTTCTTTGAATCTGGACCATATATTGGTCTGTGTCAATATATTCATTACAAATAAAACAGAATTATACAGATCAAATTATCCAAACTTGAAAATAAGGAGATTTCCTATTGCCCAGGAAAAAGCATCCGTTACTGGCACCATGAACCTTCAAGCACAAACTGTGAATATTTAAAATGGGCAACATTTGTGACCAACGCAAAGAACACAGACCTTTTCACTGTGGCAGGATTATCTTTCCTTTTCTAAAAAAAAAATTTAATTACAGTTGACGTACAATATTATATTAGTGTCAGTGTAAACATAGAGACTAAACATTTAAATAACTTACTAAGTATTGCCCCAGTAAGTCTGGTACCTATCTGAAACCCATATAGCTGTTACAATAACCTGACTGTATCCCCTCTGCTATACTTTACAGCCCCATGGCTATTGTAACTACCAATCTATACTCCTTAATCCCTTCCCCTTTTTACTCATTCCTTCACCACCCCTGCTCCAACCTGTCAATAATCAAGACATTCTCTGTATCTATGAGTTTGTTTCTGTTTGGTTTGTTTATTTATTTTGTTCTCTAAATCCACATATAAGTGAAATCATATGACATTTGTCTTACTCTGATATATTACACTAAGTACAGTATCCTCTAAGTCCATCCATATTGTCACAAATGGCAGCATTTTACTGTTTTTAGGGCTAAGTAACATTCCATTGTATACATGTAGTACTTCTCTATCCAGCCATCTGTCACGGACACTTAGGTTGCTTCCATATGTTGGCTCTTGTAAATAATGCTGCTATGAACATAGAGGTATGTATGTCATTTCAAATTAGTGTTTTGGATTTCTTCAGATGAATACCCAGAAGTAGAAATGCTAGGTCATAAAGTAGTTCTAGTTTTAATTTTGGGAGAAACCTTCATAGTGTTTTCTACAGTGGCTGCACCAATCTGTATTCCCTCCAACAGTGCTGAAGGGTTTACTTTTCTCCACATCCTCACCAGCACTTGTTGTTTGTTGATTTGTTTATGATGGCCATTCTGACAGGTGCAAGGCGGTATCTCATTGTGGTTTTAATTTGCATTTCCCTTATGATTACTGATGTTGGGCATCTTTTCATATGCCTATTGGCCATCTGTATGTCCTCTCTAGAGAAATGTATATTCATATCTTCTCATTTTTAATCAGATTTTTGGGGGATTGATGTTAAGTTGAATGAATTCCTTATATATATATATATATATATATATTTTTTTTGTAGTACAGTTCCCTTATTTTTTTCTTTTATTTCCTTTGCCTGAACACACATACCAAAATATACATATATTTTAGTAAGGGTGATGTCAAAGAGTTTACCACCTATGTTTCCTTCTAGGGGTTTTATGGTTTGGGGTCTTTAATCAATTTTGAGTTTGTTCTTCTATAGGATATAAGAAAGTGATCTAATTTCTTTCTTTTGCTTGTGTCTGTCCAGTTTTCCCAACATCATTTGTTGAGAGACTGTCTTTGTCAGAGATTAATTGACCACATAGGTGTGTATTTATTTCCAGGTTCTTTATTTTGTTCCATAAATCTGTCTGTTTTTATGCTAGTTCCATGCTGTTGATTACTGTAGCCTTGTAGTATGGTTTGATATCAGGTAGCTTGATATCTCCAGCTTTGTTATTTTTCAAGATTACTTTGGCTATTGGAGTCTTTCATAGTTCCATATAAACTTTAAGATTATTTGTTCTAGTTCTATAAAAATGCCTTTGTTCTTTCGATAGGGATTATATAGAATCTATAGATTGCTTTGAGTAATATGGAGATTTTTAACAATATTAATTCTTCTTATCTGTGAGTACTAGGTATGCTTCTATTTATTCGTATCTTCTTTAATTTATCTCTTGAATGTCTTACAGTCTTCCCAGTACAGGTCTTTTACTTTTTTAATTAAGTTTATTCCTAGATATTTTATTTTCTGATGCAATTGCAAATGGGATTGTTTTCTTTTTTTAACATTTTGCAATTTTTATTTTTTATTGTTCTATTGCAATTGTCCCAATTTTCTGCTGTTGCTCTCCCCTGCCCCACCCCCCCCACACCCACTCCCACGGTCAGTCCCCACCCGTTGTCCATGTCCATGGGTAATTTGTACTTTTTCTTTAACTAGGCCCTTCCCCTTCTTTCCTCCCTTACCTCCCACCCCCTTTCCCTCAGGTCATTATCAGTTTGTTCCTTGTTTCCATGCCTCTGGCTCTATTTTTCTCATTTGTTTGTTTTGTTCATTAGATTCCTGATATAGGTGAGATCATATGGTATTTGTCTTTCACCTCCTGGCTTATTTCACTTAGCATAATACTCTGTAGTTCCATCCATGCTGTCTTGAAAGGTAGGGGTTCCTTCTTTATTTCTGCTACATAGTATTCCATTGTATAAATGTACCACAGTTTTTTGAATCACTCACTTACTGATGGGCACTTAGGCTGTTTCCAGCCCTTGGCTATTATAAATAACGCTGCTGTGAACATAGGGGTACATAGGTTCTTTTGAACTGGTGTTTCAGAATTCTTAGAGTATAATCCCAGGAGTGGAATCAAGGGGTCAAAAACGAGTTCCACTTTTAGTTTTTTGAGGAAATTCCATACTGTTTCCCATAGTGGCTGTACCAGTCTGCATTCCAAAGAACAGTGTACTAGCGTTCTGTTTTCTCCACATCCTTGACAGCAATTGTTTGTTGATTTGTTAATGATGGCCATTGTGACCAGTGTGAGGTGGTAGCTCATTGTGTGTTTTATTTATTTCTCTTTTGGATTCTTCATTATTCATGCATTAAAATTCAACCAATTTCTGAATATTAATTTGTATCATGCTACTTTACTGAATTCATTTGTCAGTTCTAATACACTTTTTTTTTACTTTATTGTTGTTCAATTACAGTTGTCTGCATACTCTCTCCTCCCCTCCCCCTCCAATCCCACCTCCCCTCCCTGCCTCCCTCCTCCCCTGCTTGGTTCTGTCCATGTGTCCTCTATAGTGGTTCCTGAAAACCCTTCTCCCCATTGTCCCCTCCCCCCTCTCCCCTGGCTATTGTTAGACTGTTCTTAATTTCATTGTCTCTGGTTATGTTATGCTTGCTTTTTACTTTTGTTAATTATGATCCAGTTAAAGGTGAGATCATATGGTATTTGTCCCTCACCTCCTGGCTTACTTCACTTAGAATAATGCTCTCCAGAGTTCCATCCATGCTGTTGCAAAGGGTATAAGCTCCTTCTTCCTCTCTGCTGCATAGAATTCCATTGTGTAAATGTACCATAGTTTCTTGATCCATTCATTTGTAGATGGGCACTTAGGTTGTTTAGAGCACTTGGCTATTGTAAATTGTGCTGCTATGAACATTGGAGTGCATAGGTTCTTTTGAATTGGTTTTTCAGGATTCTTAGGGTATAATTCCAGTAGTGGAATTGCTGGGTCAAAAGGGAGTTCCAGTTTTAGTTTTCTGAGGAAATTCCATACTGTTTTCCACAATGGCTGCACCAGTCTGCATTCCCACCAACAGTGCAGTAGGGTTCCCTTTTCTCCACATCCCCTCCAACAGTTATCTGTTGCTTTGTTGATGATGGCCATTCTGACTGGTGTGAGGTGGTATCTCATTGTGGTTTTAATTTGCATCTCTCTGATGGCTAATGATGTT
>PVJI01024148.1:0-22376 GCA_004026765.1 Micronycteris hirsuta
TACCCCCATCACCAAGCCCTTATTATATGAAACAATAAATATATTTTTAAAAAACAGTATTTTACAATTTAAAATGTAGATACAGTTACCTTATTTGTGACATTTTAAATTTTATATTCACTATATTTCTGTATACACAAAGCCACTCAAAGTGGCAGGGAATTTTCTATAAATCTAGTGCTTATTCTACTGTGTCCCATCTATTAGGGATATTCTGAGCTTGCAGTATGATATAAGAGGAAGTCTGATTCAAGTGATATAATAATTTTACAACTAAACAAAAACTGATAATCCTTACAACAAAAACTAAGAAAAGCAATCAGGTATTACAAACTTAGGAGGGGAGTTAACTTTTGAAAGAGCGTTTGTAAGGCAATTCATCAAAAAGCCACAGAATTTATCAGTTTCTTGAGATTTACTTTAGGAGTGCAAGTGTTTATATGAAGAAAGGGAATGAATCCAAGGCATTTTAAAATATTGAACATGTTGAATGAAAATGTAATTTCTTTTCCCAATCAGCCATCTAAGTCAGTGTTTTACTTTCCTCAAGATTAGAAGTTTTTCCGGAGGAACTAAAGACATTTTATCAAATTATGTTTACCTTTTCGAGGAGAGATTTCAAATTCAAAGTGTTAGAAAATATATAAAGGATAATGATAACATTTACCAGATTAACCAGTACTGGTTTCCCAGCTTAGGAAGTTAGAATATTACACTTATGACCTACTTAGAGCCTTACAATAGTTAATTTAGGCTAGAGAAAAGCACCAGAATTTTTACTAATTTGAAATATTTCCCGGCCAGATCAAAGAAAAAAGTACGACTATTTTATTAGTGAATATGGAAGATTTGAAATATGTCCATTACTTCACAGAATCAAATTACATATGAATTCTACTCATTTGCTATAATCAAATAGTATGTATTGCCCCCCTGCTTTTATTCAAGATATTCTACATTTATATTAATATTTAAAAATTTTAAATTGTATAATGGATCCCAGGTGAAGAATTAGGAGAAAATTTCCACTTGATTGATTCTAAGATTTGACTTAGTTGTAATTTGCATCTATTTTAAATTCAATTATAACGTACAAAATTTATTTCCTGCGGATTTCAGTGTATGTTTGTAAAACGTATGCATTGATGGGGGAGAGGGGTGGGAGGGAGGATATTTTTATAAAGGAATCTAAAGATTTTGAGATTCAGCATTTATAACATTAGCTTATCTTTATTTACATGTTTATTTAACATGATCTTCTCTTTAAAAGCCTCATAATGAACACATCTACTATGAGCATCATTACTTCAACTGATAACGAGAACTGTAAGGTTTTATATAAGGTTTTTTTAATTTAAATTATGATTGCTTTCTTGTTATATAACTAAAAGGATTTAGAAAGGAAGTTGACAAGAGATAATGACCTTGATCAGAAATATTGAAATGAAAAACACAAATACTCTAAGAGATTTATTAAGATAGTAACCTCACTTCAGAATATGTTGATATTCACGGTTGTTTTTACAGAGACTGCTCCAGGCCATTTCTTCTTCAGTTAGTAATTTCATTCACTCATATGTTAAAGTGCACCCCATACTGAGTCTTTTTATGCTGCAAAACCGCCCAGCCTTGGAAAGTTTCTTGGTTTACTAGTATAATCCAGTTATTGTGTGTTTCAAGTGGGAGAAAAGACATTTTTGTTCTTGGAAATTTAGCTTATATATATTCTGTGACTCGCGTTTTAGGTTAGATGTGCTAAGAGCTCTGCCTCTCCAATTCTTTGGGGCCTTAAACTCAAGGGCGTTATGGGTAAATACATGGAGGATTCTTTTTCTGGGTCTAGAGAGAAAATCAGTTCCTATTTTTTCTCTGCACAACACTCTATAGAAATACTCTGTATATTTTCTAGCAGAAATCCGTAGATATAATGCGTTCTCAATACATGCTTGTTAATTGGGTCTAGAAATATTTAGTTAATTGCCAAATTTCACATGACATTCAATGATGAAATTGCTTCTTTGAATCTGATGCTCTTAGCGCTTTTGGTTTCAGCTTATATTCGTTGTTTATTTGGTTTCAAATAAACATCAGTATGAATTACGTTAAACAAATGAAATCGTTTGATTGTTTGATCTACTTCGGAACATTATTTGTAATTAATATTTATCCTATACCTAGTCTTCTAATTTTAAGATATAGGCACAGTCATTTTATGTCAAAATCAGAAAACTGAAGTCTGATATGTTCACTTAATTTAAAGGAAAGAAAGCTTTAAGATGTTCTGCATAGCCAACTGGAGTTTACCACCCCGCTGTTATTAATAATGACTATGAATTTTGACAACAATAGAGGCAATTCCATGAACTGCAGGAGTGTGAAAGCTGGAATACTTGATATTTCAGAGATTCTGGCATCTTATTTCTGTAGAACAAATCTAATTACATCATTTGCCTTCTTCACAGAATCTCACGGCTCCATTCCTGTTAATTAGCGGTGATTCTGGACCCTGTGATATGAACTCAGAGGCCATGTAGCATTTGATGCTGGCTTCACTTTCTGCCATCCCACCAATACACCCAATGCTCCTTCCAAACCCAATTTCCCAAGTATACCATATTTTCCCTAACTTCTCATCTTTGCAAATGTTGTTGCTTTGACCTAAAATGCCATTCCCTCTTCTCTTTGCTTAGCAAGTTTGTGTTTATCTTTTCCTGTCTAACTTAAAGTTTCCCTTCTCTCGAAAGTTTTTCTCTCCTCTTGTCACTTTGTATAATGAATTTATTCAGTGTTTTATATAGATAGTTAAGTATATGTTGGCTTGCTTTTTTTTAATTTGCGTCTTATTTTGTTTTAATTTAGAATTTTAAGAGAGACCTTCTCTCCCCCAGAAACATTGTTTTATCAGACATCGTTTAGCGCTCTGCTTACAGAATATATTCAGAAACTTACTGGGAAAAAGAGATAGACCTAATTATTGAATGGAAAGAGATAATTCTGAATTTTGTCAAAGCAAGAACCGTGTAGATGAATGTACTTAGATTCCCTAAGCTCTAAGGAACCAGGAGGAAAATGAGATTAAATTTTATTTACTTCACACTCAAATCCTAATCTTGAAATTTAGTATATAAGTGTCAATAAAGTTTTGACTAGGAAAATAATGAGACTACATTTTTAGCAATGATACTGTTCTTTAAAGTAGTAAGCTTACAAAAATATGTTAAGGAAAACCCAAAATCCTAAAGAGCACACTAACCCAGATTTCAGTCCATGTGAGGCCCAATAATATAGTTTAAGGAAAAATTAATGTACACAACCCAGGGTAATCATTTCTACCAAGCACTGAGAGAACATGATACTTTCTATTATATCCCATGGTCCTCCCCACCCTAAACCCAAGAAAAGGAAGATTTAGCATTTGGTATTAACCACACCAAAGATAACAAGGTGGTCCTTTCACCTGAGCTAGCTCTTCTTCAAAGCAGAAGGACCAGGACATTTAAAGAGAGCCTGTGGGCTTCTGTCTTCTCTTTGGAGCAACCTGCGGCCAGGATGTTTCTGTCTCATCAGCCTGCTGGACCTTGAACAGCGCCCTGACTCTCTTATTTTATCCACCTTTACTCTCAACGTTTTGGTGCCTTAGCTTCAGCGATAATGGTTTCTTGTACACATGCTTTAATTTCCCCAGTTAATGCTTGAGATCATGCTTGGCTGGACTCCTCCTGTACTTTGCTCATAACAGTAACACTCAGCTCTGCTTAGGCTTTCCCTCCATTAATTAAAAATAACCCCGCAAACACATACAGTTGTGTGCGTGCATATACACATACATACATGTGCATATATATGTGTGTATGAAATTCCTATTTAGAAATTGGTCCTAGAGATGTTTATGAATTTTGTAAGCTGTACTCCATGAGTTTTTGTCCAAAAATAGCATTACTCCTAAACTGAATATAATTCAGCCCTTTTATAAATTATTGACATATCAAATATGAAGAATGTGTAAACTAAAAATTTCAAATCACTAGGAATAATATAAGAAAAGGAGAGGAAAGCCACTGTGTTTCAAGGCTAAATAAAATAATATAAGCCATGTTGGTAGGAAGACTCTCCTTCACTCTCAGTGACGGTAACTATTAAAGCACAGATAGATGTGTCTCCATGTACCCTACGGTGATGAAAATGAAGTCCGCGTCAGATTCCAGGCCTTTAAGAATTGTGGTGGTGGTGATGATGAGGATGATGAGGATGATGATGATGTTAGGAAATTAATATCAGATATTGATTGTAAACTCCAAAGTTAGTGAGAGGTTTAGCCATCATCTTCGAGAATATAAATAAACAAAAGCAATGAGAAAATGAAGAGCAAGAATCAGCCACATCAGATGCCAAAGGAGATCTTTTCTGGTTGTGGCAGAATCAGCCACCTACCTGAGGGACCTGTAAAAAGAGGACATGGCAGTGTGCAATTCCCAAAATCCCAGTGGGGAGAACCCAGAGCCTGCACCCGAGACCCTACAAACCTCAGCTTCAATAGAACATATATGTTTGGGCTCCTACTCACCTGTGTCCAGAATTTCTTCCCAAACTGTTAAAATTGGTTATATTTTATGTTATATTCCATGTGAAAAAGAAGGAAACCTGGATACTTTTTTCCTAGTTGTTTTAGAATTGATTTTGTTGATATTTTAATATATATTGTAAATTCAATCTTATTGGCTTACATTTCCTGACATTTGGAAAGCTAGTAGGTACTTAGAAAAAATAAAGGATACAATCTTGAGTAGTTTATCACTATTTATTTTTTCTGTTACTTTTAAATTTGCACTTACAACCACATATCTCTTCTCTTATTTTCTATATGGGTTTATTTATTAGAATTCCCCTTTTGATATTTTTAAGTTATAATGGCTATCTTTGAAAATACATATTTCCTCAAATTTCATATCAGTAAAATGTGTGAAAAAATAGTACACTTGCTCTTTTTGAATTTTCTGTTTCTTAGTAACAATCACATTTCTACACTTTTATTATGTTACCTTATTTTTTTGCTGTTGTTAGTAGCAGCTAACTGGAGTGAGAAAAATCTTTTCATGCCTGTATGTTATTCCATTGTTTTCCATGTCTTACATTTTCCAATTTCCTTCCTTTTCTTTATTTCCTTCCTACTTTCTTTTCTTTTACAAATATTAAGGACTTGCCTACTATGAGCAAGGAACTCTTGGGTGTTGATGATATGAAGTTATACAAGGCATATTTTCTATTCTTTAAAGTATCTTCTTTTCTTTAGTTGGCTTCACAGACAAATTCTGCAAGGCCTAGAAAACACCCGATTGTGGTTTAGACGTTGGTTGTGGTATGCGACCCATTCCTTCCACGCCAGGCTAATTACGGTCACTTTCCTCTTTACTCATTTGCCAAAAGTAAAATCAACAGTCCAAATCACTTGTCCTTTAAATAAGAGGAGATTTACTACTTAAAACTCGTAAGACACTTGCTATAACCAGAAACCCATCTATCAACAAAGACAGCATCCCAGATGCTCCTGCTCTATATGATCAACCTGGCCTCTAAATTATAATAAAATCCTAGAAAGGGCATCATAAGCAGAGGAAACAGCATGTATAAAGGCATGGAGGTGAGAAATAATAAATTAGTGAACACTTAGTAAGTGCTAGGCTGCGCTGTGAGCACTGAATATATATTATCCAGTTAATTGTCTTAACGATCTTGTAAGACAAAGGCATAGAGAGGCTAAGTGACCTATCCAAGTTCATACAGAAAGTAAGTGGCATTGTCAGACTTTGAACTAAGCACTTGACCACTATTTTATATTGCTCCTAACCCTGAGATTAGAAACAGAGAAGTGAGGCAGAGAAGGAATTCTAGACAGCTTCCAGATTTTGGAGTGGGGGGCGGTCCTGGGTGATATAGTGTCATTAATGAAGGTAGGAAAAACAGGAGGAAGGATTTTGGAGGCAGGATAAATGCAATCTTATAAATGTTGAGCATGCATTTCCTAAGGGATAGTCAACTGGAAGTAGCTAGTAACAGTGAGAAATAAGGGTTGAAACTCAGGGTCAGACAGCCTGGGGATAAGATTGCAGAAACCATCAGTAAAATGATGTGTTGGAAGCGGGGGGAGGTTACAAGGAAGTGTATACAGGAAAAGAAGATAATAACTGTGCAGATGAAGCCTTGAGGAACACTGTCATACTCGAGCAAGGTAATTAAAGAGAATCACAGAAAGAAAATAAGCAGTTTGAAAAGTAGAAGAAAAACAAGGAAAGTTTGCACCATAGCATTGAAGACTGACTCATGGTAAAATATTTCCACTGAAACTTTCGTGAAGAATGATCATTAAGAATGGCTTTATTATTTAGTATACTATGTATGCAGTGTTAACCACAAGCCCCAGAGAAGCATATTAACTTTGAAATTTATGATCTCATAACAGTATCAGAGGGCACAGGGCTTGCATTTAATTATATCTTCCCCCAGGTAAAAAGGAAAATGTTTTCTCCCATTCTTCAGATCTCCTGGTGTTATTGATATTTTTCATAGAATTTTTAAAGTTCTTGCCTAATTTTATGTCCCATATTTCCGCAAGCTTCCTTTCTTAACTTTCTTCTTCACCTGAAATTTTCTTCATGATTCATCCACAGTTTCTAGCACTTTTTACTCATCTAGCAAAATCATATTTCTCCATGTGTTTAGACTTCATCTTTCTCCTGAGTCAGGTCATAATTATATTATTAGCCAAGAACTCAGCAAAGCATAGTGGAGATTCAGCCACTAGCTTAATCCTGGTGAACTCGTCTATACTTCTCTGAATCATCTATTCTATTTATTACAAAGCCCAATGGTGTGGGTTCTAGAAATGTAGATAAAAAGAAAACAAGAATGGCATTTATAAATAGGGTATATTTAAGCGCAGTCCTCGAGTGCTTTGAAATTTAAACAGCTTCATAGACAATGATTTAGTGCCACTTAACATATTTGAAACCCCAGAATTTATTCGTGTTAATTCAACTATCTTTGTTGTGCCAGATTCCCTCATTCCCATCTTCTGGTTTTCATATCAAATGCCTTATTGGCTAATGAGTAGGAGTTACTAATAGGTAGACTTCACTGTGCAACACTAATAAAAGAAGAGAACACTTACACATTTTTAAATATGTGGTAATTAGTCTTAAACATTTCAAGTTGTTCAAGAAGTTCCACAATTTATTCAGAGCTTATTACTACACAATTTCCCCTGTCCATTCACACACAGACACAGACACAGACACACACACACACACACACACACACACACTTTTTGCCTTTGGTGGAGAAGTGGCAAAACAGTTTTTGATCGAAATGTCTGTCAGTGAGATTTTAAAGATATGGCTTCAAATTCTTAGCAGTAAGATAAACAGTGAAAACTTTATTTTACTTTTTCTCCATTGTTTTCTATGATTTAAACATAATGCCACTATGTTTCACTGATTGTGGCAAATAACGTGAGGTTAATACAGTCTAAGAATCAGGGACCCCCTGCTTGCATGGGTCCTCAGTAAGGGGGGCTAACAGTGCGTTCGCAGGTTTATATGTTTTTATAGTTTGCAAAATATATCTTAACTGCAATCAATTAAGTCTGCTGTCTCTTTCCTCACTCACTTTCCCTCTGTAACGCCTCAGATCAGGTAACAAGAGAGTAACCACAGGAATTTGGGGGATCTCTGAAAGGGGAAGTTTTACGTTGAGAAAGCTGTGAGTCATGACACAGCCCTTCTCCTGAACCCAGTCTCTACAATGTTTAAATGTGACACATGTCATCTCCAACATTTTTTTTGTGCTCTTTCCCTGAGTATTCAACTTTTCACAGATTCAACTGTTTCTGCTGGTTGCCTAGGAGAACTGACAACAGGGTCCAATTGAGATACTGTCTTTAGTATCATTAACATTTTATTTAATTAAAGAATATATTCTTTCCTGGCTAAAGGAGAGTTTGCATACTTACCACAAGCAACGAACTGAAGAGTCCCTCACGTTCTAAGAGTTGACTAACTAGCTTCTGAAAGAGTTCTGCTCACGTGAGTGGTTGCCATTGTTTTGACAGCCATGATCTTGATCCTATGAATATGATCCAGGATGAGTTAAATATTTTATTGGAATCAAGTTAATTGCTCCCAGTGTTGACCCAAATTATTTGCTTAAACAGGCACTCTATTAATTGGTATCACGGTTCAATTTGACAGCCAATAATTTTGTTATAAAATGATTATATTTTAAAATCTGAATGATACAGTGGCGTGAGATAAACATAGCCATGTTGGGCATTGGAAAGTGTTATTTTATTAGCCAGGACTCTGAGAATGATTATATACTTTATTAGAAATGGTATGATTAGTCCCAATCCAAGTGCATATAATTTATTCAGAGTATGAAGAACTCTTCAGGAAAGCCAAAAATCATTTTGGAACAAGTAGTATAGCTTTTTGAATTTACATTTTGGGGAAAATGAGAATTCAGAGAAGTATGCAAATAACAACTATAAAGTTGTGTGAAAAGAAATGAAAAGGTAGATATTATTTTAATAATTCCCATGATTTCTCCTTGGTTCTATACTTCCCATAAGATTTGAAGATACATATACATATATGTGGTAAATTTGGTTAGATTATTTCATTGAATTTCAGTTTTCCTTATTGCTGGCATGTAAAAGAAATTATTTCGTTGGATCAGCTTTATTTCCATCTGTTCCTTATGTGCCGAGAAAATAGAAAACTAGCAAAATATAACAGAAGAGCACATATCCTCTGGCAAGAACATATTTTTCTGTCAAAGAATTGCTTGTTTCCTAAAAGAATAAAATTTGACTAAATGTCAGAAGAATTCTTTCTCCTTAAAACAACTTACTTTTTGTTTGACAAGAATAATCGTTTAATTTCCTGTATTGTGAATACGAGCACTCTTACTTTGATAAAAGCATATCTCATTGAGTCTGGCTGTGTCTGTGTGACACAGAACAGAGCTGGTGAATTCATGCTGCATTCTACCCATCTCTGGTATCATTTCACACCAGATAACCCAAGTGCTCGCTTGAATGTTTGTAACAGGTTATTATGCGCTACCACTTCCAGGGAAGAACATCAGCTTCATTATTGTTCCTTAACTATGATGAGGTAATGATAATAACAATATTGGTGGCATCTATTTCTAAACTTCTCCGTCGATATCATCATACTACGGAGAGAAAAAGAGTATTTTTTTAAAGCACTCTAACACACACCTCTATCCATACATTTAATGTATTGAGCACCATATAATGTTTGATTTACAAATGGTAAACTTACTAAGAAGAAAATTGCTCAATTAGATTATGTGGAACGTTGATCCGAATTTTTCAAATTTATATATATATTCTTATATATATATATATATATATATATATATATATATATACACACACACATATATATGTATATATATAATGACTTTTTCCTTTAAATCACTAACAAAATAGAATCAATGTTGATTTAATTACTGCCCATCAGATTTGTGGATATTACAAGATGTTCTCTCTCAGATTTCCTGAAAATATAAATGGTAGAAAGACTTAGGTTTGAGGTGTTTTCTGTAACACTGCTGAATCTTAGCCGATCGATGCACATTCCTGCTTCATTCATCTTGTGACAGATGCCAGAATTAGAAAGATGGCTGCTTGGCTTTAGGTTTGCCATCTGTTGTGAAGCTAATTGGTCTTGCTGTTTTAATCAATGAACCAAGAGAATTCTAGAATTTTCTGGGACTCACAGGAGTTGGAGACAACTCATTCTGACTACATCTTTCTTTATTCATCCAACAAGTTCTTACTGAATTTCTACTCTGTATCTGTATATATTTGTATTCTGAAGACACAATAACAAATAAAAGAGACAGTTCATGCTGTCATACAACTCAAATTCTGTGGCAAAAGACACAACACAAAAATTAAATTGTGATATATTAATGTGATTAAGAGCTCTAAAGGAAAATAAGTTAGACAAATGGATGAAGTGGCAACAGTCGGTGGAATGAAGTTACATTCTTAGGGTCATCAGGAAGCTCTTTAAAGAGATGACTTTTGATCAAATATCTGAATGTAGGGAGGGTGAGCCAAGCCATCTGGTGTGGATGGATGTTCCAGGCAGAGGGCAGAGCAAGTGTGAAGGCTCGAAGGAGAGAACTTGCTTGATGTGTTCAAGAAAATAGCAAAGGAATCAGAGAAACTGGAGTGGAGTGGAAGATGGGAAGGGATATATACATTAGACTAGAGAGAAATCCAGGGACCATCTCAAAAATACCTTGTAAAGAAGAGCTCTGGAGTTGTATGTAAAGGTGATAGGAAAACATAAAAGGAAGCGTTTTTTTTTTGTTTTTTTTTTTAAGATTTTATTTATTTTTACACAGAGGGGAAGGGAAGGATAAAGAAAGGGAGAGAAACATCAATGTGTGGTTGCCTCTTGCCCACCAGGGACCTGGCCTGCAACCCAGGCATGTGCCCTGACTGGGAATTGACCAAGTGACCTTCTGGTTCACAGGCAGGCACTCAGTCCACTGAGCCACACCAGCCAGGGCTAAGAGGAGGGTTTTGAACAAAGACCCTGAAGGTACTAGGGGTATGCACTGAAGGTTGGATGTGAGGTGGCAGGAGGAAGGCCAGGCCGGGAGCACTTGTGGTAGTCTCATTCACACACGGCTGTGGTTTGGACTTGCGAGGCTGCAGTAGAACTTGGTGGAAACGGACATTAATTCAAGAGTTTCAGTAAATTATGTGCACAAAGTAACATGAGAGCAAAGGGATTCATTTAAAATAAGTTGAGAAACAATTTGGCCCTCTTTCTCTTTAAAAAAGATGGACTTCAAAATACAACCACTTTAGAAGACCCTCTCAAGTACAATAAAAATTTTAAATTGTAGCTCTACATGCTTTGAAGAGTTGAGTGAGAACACTGAAAAACCTCTAATGTCTGAGCTACTTTGGCTAGTGAACACATTAATAAACACGTTTCTCCTGTATTTCTCAATACCTTTGCCCTTTGGTAACTGTGTGGATAACCTGATAGAGTGAGGCACTGATGATAATGGCTAACAGTGGTTCCCAGTACAGGCTGCACGGTGGAATTATTTGGGAAGGTGGTTTAAAAAACTGATGCCCACATCCTCCCCATATCGGTTCAGTTAAGATCTGTAGGATTGTGACCCTGAGCATCAATATTTTTACAAGCTCCCAGGTGATTCTAGTGTTCAATCAGGGTTCAGAATCTTTATCTTTATAGACATGATATTATTTAAATTTTATGAGGAAGTACTCCAACTTTGACTATTTAGTAGATGGAAACTGAGGCTTGTAAAGGCTAAACCAACTAGCAGATGTGCAAGATATGATTATTTTTCCTTTCAAACATTTTTATTATGTGATATTCGATGCACATGAAGTAATACATTTAGTAATGTACATTATTAAACATAATACTAATACACACAGTGAACCTACCACCTATTCAAATAACTAGAAAATTAGCAATGGTGTGGAAAATGCATTTCTCAATGTCATTTTTTGCCTCCCCAGCCCAAACTGAATTCTTAATTCAACAGTATTTTAACTTTGAAATGCATAAATCAGGAATAAGAATTTATAGATGACAAGTCTATATAATTTTTCTTAAGAATTATACACTTGGTGAGCAAATGAAGAATAAACAAATTTATTAATAGTTATGTGGCCGATTATTTATTAAGGGTCATTTGAACACCATCATCAAAAACAGTAAAGTTATTTCTATATGCTAAATCCTGGAACCATCAAAACAGTCTACCTATGTACACAAGTAAGACATACACCAGAATTTATTTTTTGATATCTCGTTTTTTCCTTCCCTTTTTGGTGTAAAATTATTTTTTAAAATGTCATTTTGCAATGCATTACTCTTAATGACTAAATCTGTTCCTGCTATCACTTTGAGTTTGGGATTTTGTTTGTGGCTGGGGACTAATTGCTTGGCCATTATTTAAAAGGAACAAAGAACAAATAATTTTATCAATTTAAGTACATATAATCAACCCAAAACATCTTTATTCTTTCTTCTTCAACACTCTCCTGCATAACACCTATTGAGCTGAAATTCTTGTGACAGTATTTCCTTTTAATATTTTCTGGTATTTATTTTGTCAATTTCATCTACATGAAAATTTTGAGAGTGTCATATAAATGTCATGGTGAAGTATTTTATTTTTTATTTTGAATATGAACTCTCTTCCTATTGGGTCAGCATCATAATTACTTGTGAATGATACCACAGAAGCCAAAGGTTGCCTGGAGAAGCAAGCTCTCTAGAAGAAAAAGCTCTAATTTGTAGTGTGTGCCAATTCCCATGGTGTAAGTATTGTCACTACTGTCAAATTCAAGCTAGCATGTGATCACTGAACACGGTTTGAAAAAAGGATGCAACACACTATTTTGTAGTATGTCTACCATACAAATGCAATAAACATAAATACCCTCAAGTGTATAGCTAATAGTAAAATAAGTAGAAAGTAATGAATTTGAATATTTATCTTTTGTTTTAATATCATTTAAGTTTACATGATTTAATTTTTAATAATGGCTATGTTTAACACTAGCTTTAAAAATTCCTAAAAATGTAAAAATTGGCTCTTGCAAGTCAACATGAGCTGGCTTCAGCGCACCACTGTTTCTGACCTTGTTTGATGTTGAAGTTCGAGGAAGTGGTTGACAAAGCTTCTAGGAAGTGATCACTGTGTCACAGGTGGAATTACTAGCAATGTAGGAAACAAACTTGTGACCCTTCAATTTGAGTAACAGAGCACACATTCCCTTGATATAAGTTAGAAAGGGTGACATTTTTCCTTCAGAAGAGTGCTTTATACATAAAATTATATAAATACATTTAAATAAATAAACCTTACAAATTCTAAAGTATGGCATTGCCAGTCAAATGTACTGGAACTCTATTGTAAGAATTTGGGCTCAGTCATATTATGAATTAAATAAGATTGGATCTACCGATGTGGAAACTCAACTGCTATTTAAAAAATGTAGTTCTTTGAGCAAATATTTTTAGTGCTTCTAACTTAGAAATGAATATTTGAAACAAAACCACTTAGTAAGTTGGCTATTTTGTTAGTCATTATTGGTTATCTTCTCTATTTTTTATCGTAGTCAGTGGAAATGACATCAAAGCAATGATAAACATCTTGGAAAATACAGCTTGTCATAAAAAGTGAAGATCATTATGCTCTAATTGGTAAAAGCCAAGTAATAGATTGGCTGGATAAACAGATTATGTCATTCATGATATAAAATGCAGCATTTATAAATTTTTTTCCCATTCATAGAATGGGTTTTTTGTATTCAAATCATATGATATTTTTATCTTGTGGTCTATGTATATTTAAATTACATCAAAAGAGGGAGCTTTACTTGTTTAATTAGACAGATTATTTATGTTACCCTCACTGTATATCTTCCTTAGGTATTTTATATTTCTCTGACAAGTTTTTTAAAAGACTTTATTTATTTTTAGAGACAGAGGAATGGAGGGACAAACAGAGGGAGAAAAACATTGATTGGTTGCGACCCGGGACCTGGCCTGCAACCCATGCATGTGACCTGACCGGGAATTGAACCGGTGACCTTTCACCCTGTGGAATGACGCTCAACCAACTAGGCCACACTTGGCAAGGCAGCTCTGACAAGTTTTGAGAGTAAGTGTAGTAAACTCTAGGTATAACAATTAAATGGCAGCCTAAAGATAGTTCCAAGTACACTATGTGTGAAAATGTATTTATATAAAAAATGAAATAGAGTCTGAAACATAATAGATGTAGTGTGTTCACAGAAATGCAAGAAATAAACAGTGTCCTTTGTAAGTACATTTGCTGTTGTGAGAATGACTTTCTAAATTAACTTGATTTGTCATATAGATTGACAAGCAATTCTATCCTAAACTTTATTTTGAGAAGTCAGTTCTTATTGAATCCTAGCAACTGACTAAAAAGATTAACATTTTTTCTTTAGTTTACAATAAGGACAATTGATTGAAAACTCTTTCAAGTGCCAAATACATAATTTGGTACATTCACCCATAATTTATTATGCATAAGTATATTAGGAGGGTTATATATTTACTTCACTACACTTAATTCAAATAAAATAATTTGTTTAATTTGAACATCTTTCTCTCAAGAAAGCTATTAACCTTTAACTCAGCATACAGAGATTTCCATATTACTGTTTCTGATAATGAAAGCACGTGAATTGAGATGACCAGACTCTTACAAACCTTTGGAATATGAAGATCTCTAGTACATACATTGCTTTGAGTCAAATAGCAGGCCTTTGGAGTCTTTGCCTTCATTTTTCTTCTAAATTGCCTGTATGCATTTCCAAGAACTGATAAACTGTCAAGGAAATCATGAGATGTAAGACTTGAGGCTAATTTATAGCACTGCCATCTTCTGTACTGAGCAAAGCCAATTTTCTTTTTTTAGGGCTCTACATAAATGTTTTGTAAAACAACTTTGGTTAGTATGCCTCCTATTTGAATTCTTTGATATCACAATCTTGAAAACTTTGGTTGAAACAATAAATTCTTGGAAAAGTTGGATATAATTTAGGCAGTTTTCTATTCACATAAGACCTCTGTTTCAAAAATTTAGAGATTTTGTCACTTGAGATGAAAAAATATAGTAACTAATATTGTAAGTAGTGAAAGTTATATTGACTTAAATAGTAATGCAGATATAAAATCTGTGTGACTCTTACCCAACATATTTTCTTCCTATTACTTCTCATTTTGGACATTTGAGTTCAGAATATGTTCTAAAATATTCCAGTGGATTAACTTGTACTTTTTATTTTTTTAGTTTACATGTTGATATGCTATCACCTTTCATCAATCTGTTTTTAATCTTTAATTTAAACTGACTTTTTCAAAATTTGCATTTGTATGATGATTTATGAGTAAAATGAGTTTCTTACAAATTGGGTTAACATCAATCATCTTTATAACATTAGACATACGTTTTATAAATAAAAGGATTGTTGTACACATACTTGAAGACTCCAATTATTTCCCCTCAAGAAATGCTATATTTTTTTTTAAAGATTTTATTTATTTTTAGAGAGAGGAGAAGGGAGGGAGAAAGAGAGGGAGAAAAACAGCAATGTATGGTTGCCTCTCACATGGCCCCCACTGGGGACCTGGCCCGCAACCCAGGCATGTGCCCTGACTGGGAATTGAACCGGGACCCTCTGGTTCCCAGCCCGCACTCAATCCACTGAGCTACACCAGCCAGGGCAAGAAATGCTATATTTTTAACCCAAGTACCATTTTTGTTCATGTTTTAAGGATAAAAGTTATTTATTTATTTATTTATTTATTTATTTATTTATTTATTTTTAGAGGGAGGGGAAAGGAGGGAGATAGAAAGGGAGAGAAACATTGATGTGCGAGAGAAACATCTTGTTTGCCTCTTGCACACGCCCCCAACTGAGACCTTGCCCGCAACCCAGGCATGTGCCCTAATGGGAAATGGAACTTGGGGCAAACTTTCAGTTCGTGGGAACAATGTCCAACCCACTGAGTCGCACCAGTCTGCGAGTTTGTTGTTTTTTTTTTATTGTTTAGCTACTCCTTTTCCTACAATTTGGCTGAAAATTTTATTGAATACTGAAGATATTTTGTTTTAGTAATGATTTTATATCCCTATATTTGTACTTACTGGCAATGCAACTTTGTCAAATCACTTAAACTTCTTGAGGCTCTGTTATCTATAAAGTGAGGGTGCTAATCAGGGGACACTAACTGGGAAAAGTGATTTGAAATACTAAAGTGCTCTAGATATGTTAGTTACACCTTCATTGATAAGTCAAATTGATTTGCATCTGTATGATTGTATTGTAATTATATTGCAGAGATGAAAGGAGAAACAAGGCAGAGGGCTGGGGAAGGAGGGTGAGAGCCTGGACACAGACCCCACAGCACCAGTTGATTGGTCTCTGTTAACAGTAACGCCTGCCTTCTGCGATGTAGCCATTCACAAAGCGTGTTTTCTTTTTCCAAATGAATGAAAAGTGTGAAACAGAGGATGGATATATATATATATATATATATATATGTACATATATATATCAGTGAATCTCAAACTTTAGCATCATAGAATCATCAGGAACATTTCTTAAAGAATCAATAGCTGAACCTCATTTCCAGAATTTCTAATTCAGTATGACAGAATGGAGGTGAAATTATATTTCTAGAAAGTTCTCTGATGAACTTGAAGCTACTGGTTCAGGAACCACACTTTGAGATAATTGATCTAGACGGTAAATAAGACGAATGTCAGAAAATTTTAGCTGGTCATTTAGTAAAAACTCGGCTGGCATTTACTTTGCTGAAAAGAGACTGTATTTTGGATTAGATGACAGGATGGCGATTACTGATTGGGCTCTTCAGATACAAGAGTCACCGTGTGATTTACCATTAGAAACATATAATTTACAGTTCAAAGGGAATTTGGAGTTAATCTTCATCATTTTCCAAATGAGAAAAATGGAAGCCAAAAGGAGAAAAGTAACTGAAAATTACGGAAAAAAATTATATAATTATAAAAGTCACACAGGAAGTTTCCGATAAAATGGGGCTCTAATCATCTATGCAGTGCTCATTCTACTCAAGATGTGGCCTCAAGACAACACGTTCCTTGTACTCAAGCAGGCAAAACACAGAAGAAATATGAACCAGAAAGGCTTATGGGCACCTGGGTGTTTGGGGAGAAATGGACAACGTGGGATTTCTCATGACTCAGTCAGTCAGTCACATTGGCTCTCAGAAATTAAAACGCTGATTACATCCATGGATTTTTCTTTCCAATTATGTAGTTAATAAAGGCTCATTAAAGTTGTCAAGAATCAATTAACTTCTCATTAATGCAGCCCAGGTTAAAGGAGGAAAAGAATGCAAAGTCTATTTATTTTAAATTGTTCTGGATTTCCACTTAACAACATTTAAAATATTTGTCCCCCTAACTGGAGCCTCACCTGCATAATTGCTTATTTCGGTTGTTTCTCATTAATATGTAAATCAACTTCACATTTTATGGTGGAGTAGAAATACATCTGCAGGGGATGTACAAGGGTATGGAGCAGAATTGCTTTGGGCAGCTTTTTGATGCAAATACACGGACTTCTGCTCTTTTATATTCATATCTCAGGAGAAGCTGTCTTATGAGATTTCAGGCAGTAGCATTTTTGCTGTTCTACAGCAGTAGATTGGCTTGACATCTTTAAACAGAATCAATCAGCCGGAGTCAAATCATTGGGTTGAGGATCAGGAGGTACAGTGTGTCCTTGAGCCACCCTGCCACAGAGCTGAAATGTGTTTTGGTAAAGGTTTTATGTGATGGGCTTAGAACTAGCTTCTTCCTAGAGCAACTAGTGATTTATATCCAGCAGATGGTAAAGAATGCTGATTTAATTTAGTTTTACCCCACAACTAGAAAAAGAAAAGTAGCTGGTTTAAAAAATGTTATGGTAAATTAAAATTTAAAAGTGTATATGCATGGATACATGGAAATGTGTAACTATATTTTATACAAAACACACACACCCTTATCAGATCCCTTGCGATAAGGGATGCCAGGATGCCTTCCTAGGTGTCATGTACGAGGCTGGTTTTAACACTAGCCCTTGCTCTCTGTAAAGTGTCCTTTGAGACATTGTCATTTACAGCCTCAGTGTAGTATAAAACCTCAAGAGGGTAGAAGCCTCTGTCACATTGAATTGGTCATCCTGGAGCATCGCTAACCCTGTTCCCTGACTAATTTACCTTACCCATGGTGGAGAGAAATATTCCAATAGGAATGGCATCCTGTTGCTTTTTTCGTTTTAGATGGATTTTCTTCACTCAAAATTCTGAGGCCCTGGTAAAGTATAACCAGAAAACACAGACATTTTAGACTTCTATGCCAAACTAGAGCAATGAAGATCATGTTTTTGGCATCCAAGAAAGAAGCTCTGAATCTGCTATAGAAGCATACATATCATACCAGATATGCAAAATTAAGTACTATTAACGCCCTCTGATCCAACATACTTTTCCAGTATATCTCTTATGTCACCTCTCCACATTATTGCCGCTGTGGGTCATGTGCACCGCCCGCCCGCCCCCGCCCCCCCATGCAGAAGGCAGTGGGAAACATGAAAACTTATCAGGGGCCAAAAACTGGACATTTCTGGCAAAATGAGAACCAGTAGCCTGCCCAGACACAAGGCTTCTTAAAGTCCTGCTGTTTTATTATAGCACAATATCTGGCAGGCAGTGAAAGGGCCACTTTGTACATATCAGCCAGCATACCCTATGCAGGCAACAAGGATTTATAGAAATGTGTTCCTTAAAGATAAACTTTATAAAGAGTTTTGGCTCCTAGAAGATGTGCTTTTTATTGAAATTATGATAATATTTCATACCCACATAAGCACTGTGAGTAAAATAGAGTTAATAATGTCACCTTCAATTAACACTTTGTTTGCTTGTTTGTTTACCTGCTTATGCTGTAATTAAAGCCACTTGGATGCTGAGGCATGAAATGATTTCCTGCAGTTCCCGGGCAGGTCTCCTGTCTCTACCAATGACACTCTACATCGAATGTCTTAATAAACCACTACTATTGTTTCCATAAGTATGAATTGTTCTCTCTCACATGCAGGAAATTGGGCCATGTATTGAAGACTATATTAGGATATAAAGTCACCCATGGCAACCCATACTTCAAAGAGCTTACAATTTAGTTGTGTGAACCCAGGACAAGCTACATAACTTACAAGATCTACAAGTGCAAAGATTTACAAGTGCAAAATGAAAATGTAGAACTCCTTATTCAAAAATTATTAAGAGCCCTGTCTGGTGTGGCTCAGTGGGTTGAGCACGGGCCTGAGAAGCAAAGGGTCATAGGTTCGACTCCCAGTCAGGGCACAGGCCTGGGTTACAGGCCGGGTCCCCAGTAGGGGGCGCACAAGAGGCAACCACACATTGATGTTTCTTTCCCTCTCCTTCCCTTCCCCTTTCTCTAGAAATAAATGAATAAAATCTTTTTTTAAAAAGCTGTTAAGAAATTCAAAACAGCAACAGCAAGAGTGTGAAACCAAGCAGGGGTCCTGTTGAGTGTAGTAGTCCTGTGCAACTGTATAAGTCACACATACCCATTAAGCCAGTCCTAAGTGACACAGAAATGAGCATATATTGAGCACGTGAGCGATGTAATGTGCTAAGTTCTGTACTTGAATGATCTCATTTAATCCTCAAAATGACTTTGTAGAGTAGTCACTATTACCTACAGTTTACTGAAAAAGAAAGGGAGCCTCAAAGATGTTAAAGAGTGGATAACATAACTACTTGGATTGAACTGAAGATCAGACTATAATCAAGTCTTTATTTGGATATAAGATATACATATTAAAACTGTAATTCAACTTAATGAGGTATTAAATGCCAAATGTCTGAGTGGTATATTCAGTAAAGCTTTTAATCAGTGAATGTTTTTAGGCAAGTCAATTCATAAAAGCTATGATGTTGCACATCCTCTGAAAAAGTCAGTTATCTTGGGGTAAAATAAAATCAATCAATAAATCAGGCAGTGGCAGGGATGGCGGGAGTCACTAGTACTTTTGATTTCACCAGTAATTTTAAGTACATTGTGTGGGGAAAGCCAAATTAATAATTAATTTAAAAGGTTTTAATTTTCTTGTTTTATTCTCTTAGTTTCTGACAGTTCAACTAATCATCCTATTAGGCTGCCCTGTACAAAACGACATGGGATTAAAAAAGCTTGATTAATAGCATTGTCCTTGACCAAAAGCTTCAAGCCTTGGCCCTCAAGAGCTCCCTCAAGTGCCGTTAAATTCTCTTAACCACAGTTGAGGTTCAGTTTGCTAGCATGGAGTAACATTATTAATGTCTAAAGGTTAAAAATCATCTCCAAATATTATGGGTTTCTTTTCTGATTTGTTTTGTCAGCACATAGTGGCTAATACACATAAGAGAATTTATTCCCAAAATAATTTACTTGGATGCACTTGAATCATGACAACTGTACACTTATACTTACTAAGCATTCCATCACTACAATTGTCAAATACCTAACAGATAAGTATTGTATTTGATTAAAATACATAAGACAACAAAACTCTTACCACTCTATGTTAGCTTGGAACAATGAAGAAACCAGGTCATTATTCCCCTGAATTTAGAGAATCTAAAAATAAATCAGTGCATGTATATTAAGTTAATGTTTATTTACCACTCCCTTAAAAAAAGATTTGTTTAAAGTATTACATATGCCTGGATCGTTTTCTACTGCCATAACGTAAGGAATAACTCAAAAAACACAATGATGGGAATATGTTAAAGGAACATAGGAACCAGCTGAGAGAGCTCCCCATGGCCAAAGCTGGAACAATTTGAGCACCACAGTAAACAATATGATATCAGGATCACATTTATAACTCAGCATATAAAATATTTATGTGTCCATGTCGATATAAATAAATGTTTGAGTTAATAATAAATAGGGACCAATAAACAAACCTCCATACAGAGGAAAATCATATTATTTATGTAGATAACTCTACCATCAAGGGCAGGGAGCATAACTCCACACCCTATAAATGTGGGCAGCACATAGCACCTTTCCCTAAACAGGTTATGGAAAGAGGCAGGGGGAGAGTCACTTTGCCATAGAGAAAATTGACAAATAGTCTCTCAGCTAAATAACTAAGGTTAACATCATCAACGATAACTCATGAATAACAGGTGCTCTTGATATGGCACCGGGGCTCCTACCTCTGTGAATTTTCTCCCTGAGGCTCAAAACCCCATTGTAAGCATAAGAAAACCGTCAAACAGACTTGAATTGAGGAATATTCTACATAATACCTGTCTAGTACTCCTCAAAACTGTCAAGGTACTCAAAAATAAAGAAAGTCTGATAAACTACCACAGTTCAGAGGAGCCTAAGGAGGCATGATGACTGAACATAATGTGGTATACTGGAGTAGAATGAGAACGTTGAGGAAAAACTGAGCTTTGAATACATGGAACAAGCTAGCCTAATTTATCATGCTAAAAATAATGTTAGTATACATCTGAGGTTCCGTTGTTAGGATTCAACCCCAGAGGATCAGAGGATGTCTCGGTGGAGATATAATATTGAGTAGTGGGCCAAAGTTTCCTATTGTGATATTTATGGAATAAAATAACATAAATAAGACTACAATCTTTAAGATGGCATTGCTTCTTTAAAAAATTGTAGCTATTAGTCTGGTTTTAACACATTAGAAACGATGCCCATTATAGGAATTTATTGCTCAGATAGAAGTCACCTCGTAACAAGTCAAAGTGGTACATTTTATTGAGGATGTATAAGATAAATTCTTAAGGTCCCTAAGTAGTCTAATTAATGAACAGGAAGCATCTCTATTTGTCAACATAAGTGGTTTTCAGTTTTATTGCTTTTTTTACAAGATGATATCCTCATTTAGTAGGCCAATAAGTATAGGGGGTCACCAACTTACAAATCAGTTACTGTTACAAAGACTCATTTGTAAGTTAGTGGTTTAGAACACAAAATACATTTTTTCACAGATTCCGTTTTATGAATGGTAGATAAATTTATAACCAAATCCAGCTAATTAGGTTTTGGTTGTATGTATTATTATTATTTAGTTTATAAGATAATTTTATTTTACAAAATGTGGAAAGTACGAACAAGGAAAAATAATAAAATAAAAATCATTTGCATATTATCTTAACCATTTTTCCTCATTTATATGAATGCATTTTTACAAAGTTGAAATCATTCCATGTGTTTTTGAAAAAATATTGCTATTATATTTTGCACAATTAGTTGCCACTTAATTTTTTGTCTAAAAAGGTCGCCCGGCTGCTGTAGCTCAGTGGATTGAGCGCGGGCTGGGAACCAGAGGATCCTGGTTCGATTCCCAGTCGGGGCACATGCCTGGGTTGCGGGCCAGGTCCCCAATGAGGGCCATGTGAGAGGCAACCATACATTGTTCTTTCTCCCTCCCTTCTCCTCTATCTGAAAATAAATAAATAAAATCTTTAAAAAAGGTGATAAGGTGTATAAAAATATAGTACAAAATGTAGGTAATGAGTGTCTTATAACTAAGAGCACTAAATCATTGCCCTCTCCAACACTCCATACCCAGAAACAGCCTATGTCAAATTTTGCTGTTCTCTCAAGTATATATCTACACATTTTTAAATTTATTATTTTTTATTTTTATTATATTTTATTGATTATGCTATTAT
>PVJI01024149.1:0-22191 GCA_004026765.1 Micronycteris hirsuta
GGACCATATTTCATAGACAGGAGTTTTATATAGTTTTAGCAGCCTTTGGAAGTCCTGAAGCAGCCCCATGCACTGTGGGTTCTCCAGACAAGGTAAGTCCTCTTCCCTCAAGCCTATGGGTTCTGAGCTGTGGGCCATGCCACTCCCAGCTTTTATATGAGGGGAATCCAGGGCTTCCTTGAAGGGAAGATACTTTGCCAAAGAGCAACCTAGAGGGAGGCAGGTTAGCAAAATTGTTAGAGGAATAGATTTTGGAGTCTGCATTAGGCTTGAATCTCAACTCCACTCCTTATTAGATGTGTAGCTTTGGACAAGCCTACTGAACTTTCCCTAGCCTTAGTGGTAACATCTAGAAAATGGGAGATAATAAATAATACCTATGTGATAGGGTTTTATCAGGTTAAGTGAGCAAATAAATATAAAAATCCAGCCCAGAGTATGTATTCAGTAGCTGTTGCATCATTCTATCAAAATGCAGTCGGACTGGGGCTTTGGTGCCTCGGTTGGCTTTAGTGCTTTTTCTTTGATTTTGTATGTACTAGTCCTTTGCATCAAGAACTGATGGTACCACTCCCATCCCCTTTTCTTCCACCTGCTACCTCCTTGAAAAATCCAGGAGCTTCGTTTTTCCAAATGTGTGCCCTGAGGCATCTCTTCCACTCTAGGCGCAACTCATAACTCCAAAGCTCTCTAATGACATTTGGGAGTTTTTGGTCTATTAATTCTTCATATATTTGTCCTGCCATAATGATTCGCTATTTGCATACATTGCGAAGTGATCACCACAATAAGTCTAGTTACCATCTGTCAGCATACATAGTGACAAATTTTTTTTCTTTCTTTTCCTTGTGATGAGGACTTTGAAGATTTACTCTTTTAGTAACTTTTAAATATGCAACATGGTGTTATTAACTATATTTTTATGACTTATTTTATAACTGGAAGTTCATATTTTTGACCACTTTCACCCATTCTGACCCCCTCCCAAACTTCTAGCAACCACCAGTCCATTCTGTGTATCTATGAACTTTTGTTTTTTAGATTCTACGTATAAGTGAGATCATATTGTGTGTGTCTTTCTCTGAATTATTTCACTTTTCGTAATACTCTCAAGGTCCAACCATGTTGTGAATGGAAAAATTCCATTTTTTCATGGCTGAATAATATTTATATATGACATCTTCTTTCCTTATTCATCATTGATGGACACTCACTCAGCTTGATTCCATATCTTGGCTATTGTAAATAATGCTGCAGTGAACATGGGAGTACAGATATCTTTTTGAACTAGTGCTTCTGTTTTTTTTCAGATATATACCCAGAAGTGGAATCACCAAATCATCTGGTAGTTCTATTTTTAATATTTTTGAGGAACCTCTCTCGCGTTTTCATAGTGGCTGCACCAATTTACATTCCCACCAACGGTGTATGAAGATTCCCTTTGCTTTACATCCTTACCAACACTTGTTATTTCTTGTGTTTTTAATCATAGCCATTTTAATAGGTGTGAGGTGATATCTCATTTTGGTTTTGATTTGAATTTCCCTAATGATTATTGTTGAGCATCTTTTCATGTGCCTGTTGACTATCTGTATGTCTTCTTAGAAAAAATGTCTATTCAGATCCCCTGCCCATTTTTTAATTAGATTTTATTTTTTGCTGTTGAAATGTATGAGGTTGTGTGTGTGTGTGTGTGTGTGTGTGTGTGTGTGTTTATTTTAGACACAGGGGAAGGGAGGGAGAAAGAGGGAGAGAAACATCAATATGAGGTTGCCTCTCACGCTCCCCCTACTGGGGACCTGGCCTGCAACCCAGGCATGTGCCCTGACTGGGAATCAACTGACGACCCTTTGGTTCACAGGCCGGCGCTCAATCCACTGAGTCACACCAGCCAGGGCAGATTTTTAAATATGTATTTTGTATATTAACTCTTTATCAGATATATGATTTGCAAATATTTGTTACCATTCTGTAGGTTCCTGTTTTGTTGTTTCCTTTGCTGTGCAGCTTTTTATTTGATATAGCCCCACTAGTTTGTTTTTTCTTTTGTTGTCTTTGTTTTGGAGTCAGATCCAAAAAATTGTCACCAAGACCGATGTCAAGGAACTTACCTCCTATGTTTTCTTCTAGGAGTTTTATGATTTCAGGGGCAGAACTCAAGTTCTAAACTCTCTCACCTCTGGGGATCATGCCAGGACTTGGTTATACATGTTGTTAGGGTAGGTCTAGAGTACGCCTTGCTTTGGATCACGCTCCTTAGTCTCAATGCATGGTCCTTCTGATGTCTTAGCTGGTGCCTGGCCTTGTTGAAAGATACACATCGTGGAGTATGGTCAGCAGAAGTCTCCTCATGGGTGAGGATGCTCAGTGGTCTAAGGTAGGAAGAAGAGTTACAGGAACCCTGGGCTAGGAAAAGACCCAAATAGGGCATGGGGAGTGGGTGACACAGGGAGAGGAGGAAGGATAACGTCTTTGTGGACCTAGCTCTGATGGTTGGCAGCTGAAAGGAGACAATTTTCAGTTCAGAAGAAAAATGAATTTTCTCATTGTGAGAGTAGTTCAAAGGTGAAATGTCTAGGAAGAGAGAGAGTTTGTTGTCTTTAAAGGTAACTAAATAAAAGTTAAGTAAGTGATCCTTGTATGGAATGTTGAGGCGATGACTCATTTCAGATGAGGATTGAACTTAAGGACTTTGGCATCCTTTGGTTCACTGAACTTGAGTTGATTTAGCAAGAACACTAGTCATTTACTCATTGCATCAGAGTAAGGGAATTTTCCTTTGTGTGTGTAATGGAAAGAGCATGGTTGGTAGGAATAGACCTGAGTTTGAATCCCTGATCTGCCATTTTCTAGCACGCTTTCTGAAAGAACTCACTTACGTTTCCTAACCTCAGCTTCTTCATTTTAAAAATGAGGACACTGCAGTACCCACTTCCTGAGATTGTTGTGAATATGGAGTACTTGATAGAGTGCCTGACGTACAGCGTGCTCCAGGAATACTTGTCATTAATATTGTGTTATTATTAGACAGCTTAAAGATTTTGATTGATTGCATTTCTAAGAATTTATCTTAAAAATTTATGGTTGCAAACAACACTTTAGTCATAAATTTGTTCATTATAGTTTTATAATATATATTTATGTACATAATTTTTATTATTATAATGAAATAACACTCTAATACTGTTCAATAACCAAAATTCCTTCTGAGTACGGTGACTGTGGGGAGATTTTACTTTACTCTCTCTTGTTTTTGGTCTCCCTAATGCTCTACTGTAAATAAGTGTTATTATAAATAATAAAGAGATAAATTATAATAAAGCATGTAAGGAAGGAGTCAATTTCTCAGCCTCAGGGGTAGGTGTTTTATCACTAGATGGTTCCTGGGTGGTGAGACAGGGAAGATGGGAATGGTGGTGGATAATATAAGGTTTCTTTGTGTCCTGAAGCATTTCACATGGTCAACGAGTGGTGAAAGTATGGTAAGTGCTACAGAAGACTGAAAGATGGAG
This sequence comes from Micronycteris hirsuta, assembly GCA_004026765.1. Lineage (NCBI taxonomy): Eukaryota > Metazoa > Chordata > Mammalia > Chiroptera > Phyllostomidae > Micronycteris > Micronycteris hirsuta. The sequence goes on from PVJI01024149.1 coordinate 3,513, forward strand.
AGGCTCTCTGGATAGGCTTGGGGAGGAGGCGAGCCTTGCAGGCCAGGAAAAAGAACTGCATTTTCTGGAATTCTCGCCCAGTTCTGAAGTCCATGAAGGAATCTGACAACTATGTGGTTTGGAAAGTGCAGCTGTTGGGTATCAGGTAGCAACTTCTTCTATCTTTGGGTTTTTGGAAATCCCTGAAGTTTTTATGTGCCAAGGGAAGCTGAGGAGAAACTAAGGAAATGCAAGGGCTTTCAGAGGCAGTCCTGCTGTAAAACTGCAGCAAATGATACTCTAGCTGCTCTCGGTTCACTGGGTCCACTAAACTGTCCCTGATGTGTGTCAGGAGATTTTCCTTTATTTAGAAATCTGAGCCACTCTTCAAAGTATCATGTTGCATCATCATTTTATGAGCGTTTTCTAAAAGGCTGAGGCATCTGCCTTTGGTTTCTAGCCTTCTGCAGGGCGACATCATGAAACTAGAGCAACTGAGTGTGACAAGTGACTTGAAATGGTGATGATGACAATTTTAACCCAGTGCTGTACAACAACATCTTGACTGAGGCTCAGGTTCCCAATCTCAGTGTCAAGGAATGGAAAGTCTTTTATCTGATACATTTTGGACCCCAGGCTTGTGTTGGCAGGGTAGAGCTTGAATGGGTAGGTGTGAGGGGTACCGGGTGGTGGTAGGGAGGACAAGCAAGTTTGTAGATATTAACCAGCTGGTGTTACAAACTTCTCTAAAAGTAAGGTAGTTCATTACCTAGACTTTGGACATGCAGGAAGCTGGGAGATAGTGATTTAGTTCTGGAAGTAATGCAATGTTTAGCATCTTGCTGTCTAGGGAAGAAAGAAGAGAGTACTTTTCTTTTCTTTTTTAAGACCAGGAAAACAAGAAAGAAATAAAGAGAGAAGAGGAGAAGAGTTCAGGGGAGGGAAAGAAGGGAAGAAAAGAACAGAGAAGGGTGGTGGGAAGAGAAAGAAATGAATTTCAGTGTTATTGGTAAACACCATGGGTAATAGTCTTCGGTAAAGAACACAAAGCTGGTATTGACAACTTATGTTATTAACTTTTATCTTCATATGAAGTCTCTAGAAAGTTCTTTTCCAGTGAGGGCGAGTCCTGGCTAAATGAAGAGTATTGCCTAAAAATCTTCCCCCCCCTTTTTTTTTCTGCATCATTACTATAGTTTCAAAAGAGCCTCCAAATCCCCAGCTGAAACCCAAAAGTTATCCAGGTGCAGCAACCTTGGTTCACCCCAAGTGTGGGTCCTCCAAAGTAAGTGCAAGAAAAATTTGTAAATGTTATTGATACAATCTCTGAAGAGAGTGCTGGGCAGTTAGTGGTTAAGCTCAAATTGCCACAGCTTCTTTAGTACTGACTGGGGAGTGGACCTGGGACTAACTTGATGCTCCAGCAGTGAAATAAGTGATTGGCAGCCCAGGGCACACAAACTTTGCGAGCAGAATATTGTAAAATGTTAGTAGAGGCGTTAGTAGAGGCGGGAACCTCACTGGGAAAGCTGGCATAGTTCAGTGATATTTTTAGGGGCTAAGTCTCAAAGGAGAGGAATCTAGGGGTGATTAGGGATTCAGTTCTCTCTAGGACTACCCAACTAACAGAGGTTAAGGAGGGAGGCATAACCATCTGTTTACCATTGAATACTTCTCTCTTCGTTAAAACCTATGCCTCTGAATACAACAATTTTTTGGTCAATCTATATGAAGAGAGGGCTGATTAGCCAGGAAATCTACTTTTTCTGGAGGTAGATGCTCAAATGGAGAAGGTTAAGGCATGGTGTTTCTTAAGAAGGGTCATGGGGACCTTTGAAGACACTTTCTGGACCCGTAAATCTAGGGTTCATTTGCTTTCAAACATCATAACAGAGTTTTAATGCAATTGGATAATTGGAATTCAGGAATGTTAAAATATAGCCAGGTCTGAGCTTGATTTTAGAAAGCATGTTGTTCTCAACCTGTTAGTGATTAGAAGTGATTACTGAACAGCTTCTGTCATAGGTGAGGATTCTATATTGCCTTAGAAGTCTCATAATAAATAGCCCATTGTAAGCCTAGATTGGTTTGCTCATCCAGGAATCAGGAATAATTTAAGTCCATAACATTAAAGTAGTTGACATAAAAGGAAAATTAAATCTTCAGATAACAACTGTGAAAGTTATTGAAAACTACTGGGAAATGCAAAAGGTGAATAAAAATATAGTCTGTTTGGAGTTCAGTTTACTTGCAAGCTTGTTAAGCATTTGTTTCTGAAGCTTGCTCTTTGGAATGAATGCTAATGCCAAGAATGGAATGGAATGAAATTTCTGGCCTTAGGCCAAGGAGAAGCTTCCTTCTGTTCTTTTTATTTCTTGCTTCCTCACAAGAAGCCTGGCAGCCTCGGGACAGGCCATCATTTCCTTTCAGAGAACCCAAGTTATATGCCCTATTTAGCTTTTGCTGTCTATGTTCTTGGCAAGGTTTATGAAATTCCCTCTTAGGAGAGAAAACCAATGGAAAGATGGATTTAAATATAGAATCAATGAGTCCAAGGAAGGTCCAGTTTTGCTACTTGACATGATTTTCTTTGGGCCAGAAGTATTAATTAGGCAGTAGTGACACCACCTGGTCTTCTTGGGAATTTTCACTCAATCAATTTATTGGAAAAATGATGCAGAATGCAGATGATGTGTTATAGAGTTGTGCACTTGAAACCTATATGCTTTGATTATCCAGTGTCACCCCAATACATGCAATAAAAATAATGTAAAATAACATGGATTGGTAAAAAATCATTGGAAAAATGGACAAATTTTTATTTTATCTGCTTAAAATGCAGTAGGCACAGTAAAAGCTACATAAGAAGTGGAAGGGCCCTTTCTTATCTTGAGGGATTTATTAACTGAAGAACATAAAAAACATACACTTCACCCTCCCCTCTACCCTTACTCCAGAAATTCTGATTCAGGAGGCTAAGAGTGGGATGGGGGTCCTGGCATCTGTATATATTTTTCTGAGAATTCTGATGATCACTCGGGTTTGGGGAGTATTGCAGGAGAAGACTCTGGTTGGTAACATACCTGGAGAAGTACTGAACATATGAGAGAATTAAAATAATTTGGAGTAAGATCAAGTTTACCTCGGGTAATCAGAGAGGCTTCCATGAGGCAGAGGTTCTTGAAAATCTTTGTGAAAAAGCAGAGATGTTAAAACATAATAAGGTAATGTAAGCAAGGAGATATTCCAGGATGGGGGAAAGGCATTTTATTCCCTACATATGCTATTTAATAATACTTTAATTCTCCAATTTTACTTTAATATCTATTCTGGATTCTTATAGAAAAAAATAAAATATTCTCTAACCTGTGCTTTCAATGCCTAATATAATCATATTTGCCCTTATTTTACCAAATGTCTCAGTCCAATTATGGTCAGAAAAGCAGAAACCACTTCTGTTTCAAATAGAATTCAAGGACAGGGAGTTTAATACAAATCTTCATCTTATAGGTGTTGGGAGGGATAGAAGAACTAAAGAGAAAATCAAGGGAGCTTGAGAAGCAAAAAGGGGAAAGAGTGACACTGAGATTAGTATCTGTTGTAAGAACTGCCAGCTCTGGGGGAATAAAAGGAAAGAGGAGCTGTTATCAAAGCCCAGGAGTAGGATTCTAGGGGTTCTCTCTAGCCAATGCTGGGACCACAGAGAGGATGGTCTTCCTAGCCAGTGCTGGGACAACCGAAGAAGGACAGGTATAGTCCTTGGATTATAGAAACTTGGATTACAGACAGGATGTACCAGCAGAAGCAAAAGAATATGAGAAAGAAATAACAGTTCTTTCTCTTGCAGGAATTTAACAGGAAGCCAGCTAGTGAGGGAGTCTGGGAATTGCAGTTTGTAGATTCCAAGCACCAGCAATACAAAATAGATGGAAGAGATTGGAACAGGTCTAACAAGTAAAAAGAATTAAGATGTCATTCCTTCAGGAAGATAAAAAAAACCATTCCACCATTAGAGGTTCATGAATGACTGCCAGGAGGCATTAGTAAAATATGCCCAAGTCTTGTGACAACCACTTAGCAGTGCAGTCCAAGAAAAGTAAAGAATGAAACTTGTGAAGTTTCATGAATGCTATGTGAACATGCAGCTCTTCCTTAGGCTTTCTCCATGTTAATCTGATTCACCCACGTACCCATCCACCCATCCATGCATCCATCCATCCAGGTGCCAGACACTATGGTAGGCACTGGGGACCCAATGATAGTCCCATACAGCCCTCCTTAGCTAGCTTCCAAGTCAGGCAGGCAATGAATGAATTGATAGTCACAGAAAATATAACAAGTAATAACCATATTATTATTTGTTCTTTACACTTTTCAAAGTACTTTGCATCTCCTATTTTAAAGTTCTTACAGAATATTTTTAAAGGTAATTTCATGTTGAACATACTTTTATTTTTTTCCCACCAATAAACTTTTCACAAACATGGTGTATCATTTTCTTATAAATATAAGGACTCTCATATTTTCGCTGTTTTCTCACTCACTTGATTCTTACTGTTCTTTTGATGAACAGGTTCCCCCCTCTGACCAGTGACTTTGCTGAATCTCTCCCATCTTAGCCTCAACAATGCTATCATCCCACTGACTGTTTACTCTGTGGCCATATCTATCTTCCCATGTTTCCCTTCCCGTTTTAGTTGGCCTCTCTGATGCTTGTGTTTGTTTATTTTCATCTGCCATCTTTCCCAACTGGTCTTATAGATCAACTTGAGACACATTTGGAGAGATCAGACATGGCTGTGAACCCCCTCCTCACCGTACCCTCGGGAGGGTCTTATCTCTCCTGTCCCAGACGTTACATTGAGTCAAGTCCACTTTCTACCAGTTCATTTTTACTTCATTGTCTTTTAAAACCCTAACTATATATTTGTATTTTTTTTGGTAATGAAGAGTATTTCTCAAAGTGTCCTAAGTGGACCACCTGCTTTTGAATCACCCAGCGAACTTATTAAATATGCAGATTTCTCGGCCAATCCCAGTCTTACTGATGAATGATGTTTGGTGTGTGCCCGGAGATTTATATGTTTAATAAGTTCCTGGGATGATACTGATCATGTGAAAGTGTGAGTTGCATTGTTGGAGACTTTTGTCTTCAGCTCTGACATTTTTATTCTTACCTCCTTTGTGGTTTTGAAAGTGTTGTTGTCTTTAGCAGAATACTGTCTTATCATGAGACATTCAAGATGCACAGTAATGACTTGAAGTTTGCCCCATTATTTCTGAAATCATTTCACTTTGAATCAGTTATAATCTTTCTTCTCCTAGTAGCATACAGCAAAGATGCCTTCTAGGTTTGAAACCTTGTCCCACAATACTCTTATGGAGGAGACCAAATATTGATGTCAGGCTACAGGTGGTGGGGAAAAAAATGGCTCAGAAAGAGTAAGGGACTAGGTGAACAATAGGAAAAGTCACCCAGCTATTTAATTGTAGAGCTGAGCGTGGACTCTAGGCCTCCTGGATTCCTTTCACTGTGTCCTCTCCCAATTCAGATGTCTTTTTTTGGTATTGGTATCTGTGCTAAAAGATAAACACACACACACATACACACACTTGCTTCCATCCTTTGCAATACACTGTGGCATATATTGAACACTGGCCCTTTTATTTATACCCACCTTTTGCAAAAGTAAAGTGGCATCTTTTCTCCAAGAGTAAAAAAGATGTTTAAAAAATACCTCCCTCATCACCAGGGCCAATGTGAATTAACACAGTTTATTCGCTGAGTGGTGCTGATTGCAAATGGGGAGGGACGGCGCACACTGAAGTGAAGCAAGTGGTCACGATAATTTCAAGGTCCACTGACATAGCAGAAAACTATCCATTGGAAATGAAGCAACTCTAGGTTTAGCTCCTAGGCCCTGAAATCTCATCAACTCAAAACAGCTTATAAGTATTTACAAGTTTATTCTCCCATCCGTAGGTAATTTGCACTAAAAGAAGGACCACTATTGTCAATATTCCAAAAATGGCTGATAATTCTGAAGTCAGTTAGATTTAGCTTTGCAACATGTTCTTATGTTTAGTATTTGAATTTGGGCTTAATGTATGCTGAGAAATTATAACAGTTTAAATAATAATAACGCAGCAGTGAAAACCTGGAAATAATATCTGGCTTTCTCATTCTACCTCTTGATTAATATTCCCTCCTCTGTTGTAGGAATGGTGAGTGATCTCCCATCGCCCCACCAGAATGAGATCCCTGTCTCTGCACTTGCGCTCTTTCTCACTCTGTCTCACGTACATAATTATTGTGTCCCCTTCATGGGACTGCTAGATGGAATACAAGACGCCCAGTTAAATTTTAATTTAAAATAAATAACACGTTTTCAATATAACTACATTTTAAATGTTTCAGATAAACAGTGAATAATTACATTTCAAGCATACCATATTTATACCATACTTAAACAATGAAAATTATTCACTGTTTATAAGAAACTCAAATTTAACTTTTTTTTTGTATTTTGTATTTATTTATTGGGGGGAGAGACAGAGAAACACACATGAATTTGTTGTTCATTTATTTATGCATTCATTAGTTGATTCTTATGTGTACACTTACCAGGGGATTGAACTTGCTACCTTGGCATATTGGGATGATGTTCTAACCAACTGAGCTAACCAGCTGGGGCTGGTGTTTGTTTTTATTTTTATTTTCCAAACCTGGCAACTCTGACTGGGAATTAAATAAGGTAATGTCTGTACAGTTTCTGCCACATAGTAAATGTTCATTAAAATTATTTTTATAATCGAGCTTCTACAGTCCCTAACAAATAATAATAATAGTGTTCGTATATTACTTTATTCTTTTGAAAGCCTTCCTATATTCATGACTGTCCTGATCTTCTTAATGACTTTGTGGTACCCCATTTACCAGATGAAAAAATTAAGCCTCCTAAACTTAAGTCTTACTGACTGTAGAGTAAGCCGCTGTATGCTGTACAATCTTTTGCCCTATAGACATGGATTTTTGAATATTGGTGTCATTTCCAGTCATTGCTACTAGAAATATTGAAGTGAACCTGTAAGAGCATATATTTTATTACTACTACATATGAACTCCTTACTTCAGAGACCATGACTGTTTGGTTTTCCCTTTGCCCAACCAAAATACTCCTCAGTACATATTTCCTAAATGAATGTAACTTCCAGATTAGTGCTAGATTCTTCTAATAATGAAAATAATAACAATAATAGCAATACCATCTTATGATTAACCAGGCATATTTTAGATGGTTTACATTTACTAATTCTTCACACTACTTTGTGAATTGGGTAACATTACTACCCCACTTTATGGACGAGGAATCTGAAGCACAAAGAGGTTAGGCAGTTTCTTGCCCGCAAGTTCGGCTAGTGAGTGGTGGAGCTGGGAGACAATTTCAGGTGACCTGGCTCTGAGCTTGTGTTCTTACCCATTTCACTCGTCAGCCTCCAGAAGTGGAATTAATGGCTCAAATAACATGCACATCTGAAAGCACCTTGATGCATATCACCAAATTGCTTTCCAGAAAGGCTATACTTATATACTCTTCTACCAGGAATTCATGGGTACATTTATACAGCTTTTCCAACATTGAGTATCCCCATTAAAACTATTTTTCATATCTGATAAATTTTTCAGAAATAGTATCTAATAGTTTTTAAGTTGTATTTACTTGATTACAGAAAGTTGAACTTTCTTTTTCATATAGCTTAAAGATTATTTTCTTCTTTTATAATGTATATATGTATATCTATACCTTTTGGCATATTAGGACTAAACAAACAGATTACATTAGTCCTACTGTCATTTGCCACAGATGACTTACAACAACCAAGTTGGCTCCTCTTTCGGTTCTGTTTGGACATTTGGCTTATGAAGTTTAATTATAAAGAGAGAAATGTGTTAGTCTTTTTTTTATAGGAAAGTTTTTTGGTTTTGTTTTTTAAAGATTTTATTTATTTATTTTTAGAGAGAGGGGAAGGGAGGGAGAAAGAGAGGGAGAGAAACAGCAATGTATGGTTGCCTCTCACATGACCCTCACCGGGGACCTGGCCCGCAACCCAGGCATGTGCCCCAACTGGGAATTGAACTGGGACCCTTTGGTTCCTAGCCCGTTGTCAATCCACTGAGCTACACCAGCCAGGGCTGTTAGTCTTTTCTTTTGTAATTTTTTTCTTTTGCTTTTTTGCTTAGAAAGAGAGCATACGTCCAGCATTTTAAACTGGACATTGTGATCTATTGCTTTTTCAATGGCTTTACCAAGAATAGTATCTTCAGCCTCTGAAAGTTCTCCTTGGATCTTCCTGATGCTTAGATGATTGACACCTAAAAAATGGATTAATTTTTTCTTTCTGAACCTTTCCCTGCTGACCCCTTTCCCTCCTACCACCTTCAACTTAGAGAAACCCTTTGCCCTGCCTTCAGGGACGGTTTCTCCTCCACTAAGATCATGCCTGAGAATATCTAAGGAGCAAGGATAAGCAATTTCTTTTTTAAAAATCCAGATTGCTAATTTAACTGTTCTGAACAACAAAACTAAGGCTTTATATTCTGACTGGTATTTAAGCATATTTCAGCACCTTCTCTGTGTATGATTCAGCATCCCTGTAGGGTCTGACACAGCTCAGGTACTCTCTTTTTTTTTTCCTGTGAAGAATCTCAGACTGAGAAGGTAAGTGACCCAAGGTCACTGAAACTCTGTAGCTGGGTCTGCAACCTGGTTATTCTAACACTTGCTCTTGTGATCTTTTCACTCCTTCTAAGTTTTTATGATTGACTTACTGTCACAACAAGAGAGCTAAACACTCTTATAGTCATTTTTCTTCTCTCAAATATTAGTCTTTTAGAAGGTTCTGAAACTTTTCCACTCATGCCAGAATGTTATTAGTTGGGGAGAGGAAACTCTCTTTATATGCACACATTTTTTAAAAAGCTAGTAAACAATGATGTGTATATTCTATCACTGTAGTAGCAAAATTACCTTAAAGAAGGGCTTTCAATCACACTTAGTTGGTATTTCTCATCCCCTCACACACTAGAAAGCCATGCGTCTTCTTATTATCTTTTGCATCAGCCACAAGATGGTACCCTTGCACAGCCTAGAGAGAGCATGGGTCAGATGCAAGAGAATTTGGAGAACTCAACAGGAGATTAAGATTAATTTTAGGCTAAATGTAGCTCAAACACTGAAGAAGGCTTGCTCTTATATTACAAAAGATACCAAAGTTGTCCTTCATTAAAGGTAAAAGAAAATGTGTATATACTGTCATTTGATATTCCCCTTTTCTTTACACCTACACTTGCTGTCACCCTAGTAAAAGCCAAGGTTATGTTTGTTTTACAAGAATGTTATGATCTCCCTCACTTTTACTGAAGGAGAAATTTGGGAGTTGATTAGGGTTGATTGACACTACCCTTCCCTTCAAACCTTGGTTGGTATTTCTCATACCCCCCTCCACTAACTGGAGGAGCATTCTTTCTTTGGAGAGGGCTGACATGTAGGGGTTAGCTCTCCAGAAAGGATTTGAAATTCAGTCTTGCAAAGTGGTAAATGACCAAGAATGGAGTCTTGTCTTAGGATAAGACAGGATTTGTAATGAAATTCAAGCAGAGAGAGCAATCAGAGCATTTTTATAATAGTGAAAAGTTGGAAATGCAGTTTTGAAATGATAGGGAATGGTGTGGAACACCTACGGGGTTGGCAAAAGTAGGTTTACAGTTGTGAGTACATGAAACATGGAATTAATAAAGCTATTGTAATAATCATAACCTGCATGTATTTTCTCATATGAATAAATGCAAACCTACTTTTGCCCACCCCTGTATATAAATGCATACTATTGCAGATAACAAATATTGAGTTACAGAAGAATATTTTACCACATGGGAAAATGCTCAAGATGTATTGTTAGTGAGAAAAAAAATGGATTTAAAAACAGTATATTCAGTCATGTGCCTGTGCGTGTGAATCTGTGTGTGTATGTGTGTATTGAGAGGGATGCACAAATCTCTCTGACTGCGCGGCTAATGTATTTTTTAACCTCTGAGTATTATACATTTTCTATAATAGCCTGCTTCGTGTATGGGGTAACTCATCCAGGATGGGAAGACTCCGCTGCCAACGGAAGTCTCATTTCTGTCCCTGTGGAGGGAGAGATGAGATGCTTGGATTGACAGCCTCACCAGCATCACACAGAGTAGGACAGACTCCCAAGAAAGGGTTGCCAGAGAACAGATGCCATGTGTGAGCTTGGCCTGAATAGGCCTAGGTGTCTTGACGGTCTCAGACTGAGCCTGTGTGAGATGTTCCTTTAGGGACTGGTCAATAATCCTTTGAAAGTCCTTTCTGTGCTAGCCCCAATATCGGTTCTTTAAAAATATTCTGTAAAGTGGAAGATTCAGGAAAGCCAAAGTTGTCTACCAGAACCTTCCACCTTTTTGCTTTGGAGGGATAGGTAGAGTAGTGTGCGAGACACAGAAGGTTTTGCACATAAAAGCCATTGCTTCAGAAGAGGGCAGTTGTTCTAACTCATTTTATAACTGCTCTTGGAGCAGAAATATTTGCCGGTGATGACATCTGATCAGAAGGCAAAATCACTGAGGCAGTTTAAACAGGCAGGTCCTTTACTGTATTTTGGTAGCAAAATGAAGTAGCAGAGATATGCATTTGGGCAGAGATTTCTTCTATTACATGCATCCCAATACCTGTTTTATTCATTGCAAGTTGTGAGCCATATCTATCAAAAAAGCTGCACACATATGGTGCAAATTGTTCAATAGTCACGGTTTGAAAATTTCATGTTTTTCCCCAAGATAGGAAAAATCATTTAATTTCACACTGGAGTAAGGAAGTCTTTTTTAGACCCAAGAGAGAGAATTTGGGCAGGGGTTCTGCATAACACTTATGTAATTCAAATTGATTGTTAGTGTGAATTGAGTTGGATCTCAGAAACATAAGCAGCTTCAACAGTTTGTCATCCTATAGCAGTGGTTCCCAAATGCTGGTTTGTGGATCAGCAATGTCAGAATCATGCGGAAGAGCTTTAAAAAATCCCCCACACCACCCCCAAATTCTGATTTTGTAGGTCTTCTGCAGATAATGAGAACTTTCAACTTCCCCAAGTGACTCTAAAATGCAGTTGGGATGGGACCTGCTGATCCGGACCACAGGGTGTAGAAGCTGTTAACCACTTATCTTACATATTTAATGCACTGTGTGACCAGTGATGTGGAGAAGAGTGATCTGCATTCCCCTGGCCCCACTATGGTACCAGGAAAGTCCAGTTTCAAGAAAGCAGTATTTCAAAATTCACAAATCATATAACCCCATGTTTTCGCGTGCTGAAACTTAGGGAACGTGAAAGCCTCTTTCCTGGGGGCAATGACTGTTCTGAGCTGTTGCACATTCAACTTGTTCTTTCTTTCTGGTATTTTTTTGCCTTCTGCCAACATTTATGTAATTTATGTAATGTCACTAGTACTGGTCACTACGTAAGGCACTGAGGTAGATAGAAATAACGGCCATCATCTTTGACTCTGAGATTCACTGTCCAATAGAAGCTGGGGACAGTGCAGTTTTACCACTACATGGGGTGGTATCTGCCACAGTGGTGGGGGTGGGGAGAACATGGGTGAAGTAGGGAACATAGCACAAGATTCCTTCAAGGGCTAGATGAGGCCCTCGAGAATTCACAAAGCCCAGGCTCCATGGACATACCACCTGTACAGCTCCACAGGGCCCTGTGCTCAGAAGGATCCATGATTGGTTTAATACTCCATTGTTGGCCTTTGAAATTTTTAATAATTTTCTCTTAGAACTTCTGATATGTAAGTAAAGTCTGATGGAATGATGGAGCATGAATGGAGGAGACATGCACACATGCCTATCTGCCACTGTTTCTTGCCACCACATTCACATGTAGAATTTGTGATGTCCTGTGAGTACAGAATCCTAGTAAATCTATGTGCATGGGAGTTTAGCAAGATGCAAAGAAAGCCCAAGGTGAACACATCACATCTACAATTGAGTAAGCTGACAGTTTAGGGAGGTCCCTCTCCATTTGAACTACAATTTTGCTTGCAGAAAGAAGACAGTGACATTCTGAGAAATACAAATCACCAAATCCCTGGATTAGCCAACCACTTATGTTGTAATGATAATATAGCAGGAAAGGAAAAGGTAGGGCAACTTTTAGCTCCTTTTCCTTTAAGTTATTCCTTATCAGGTAGACAGTGTTGGTAGAATATGCATATGTCAGGAAGTGAAAATAAAAAGCTGAGTTAGTTTTGTGCAGTGTGTCTACTGCTCTGGTAAGAACAGAATACATATGCATGTACAAGCTATGAAATACAAATTGTTTAACTACATTGATTCTGCATACACGTTAAAAGTTCTTATATTTGCATTTAAAACTGGCATTACATGATGTAAAGATAAATGGTAAAACTCATGTTAGCATTCAAATTTTTTAATTTTTCACGACTTAGAATAACATTAAATAGTACATTTAAAACACCATGACAAAGCAAGTGATTATAAAAGAAAGAAAAAGCTTTATATTTTCGTGCCTTTAAGGCACTTTTCCTTGCTTTTTAAATAAGGGCCCTGCACATTCATTTGCACTGGGCCCTGAAAATTGTGTAGCTCGTCCTTCACAGGGAAAAAGCAGCCACTTACTATCCTGATGATCACCAAACCCCAACTTACACTTATAAAGGTGGATATAAGGGCAGAAAGTTTTATTGTGTACCTACTATGTGTTCTGTTTTGGTCTTATTAAAGACTAACTTGTCAGTTCCAAAGGTGGAATTAAAAATAGGATCTTTCCCTCTAATCCAGGGGCCTCTTACACAAGGAACACAGCCTTGACAGAAATGAACCAATGTCACCATCTCTGGAGAGAGAGAAAGACATGTCCCAGCCCAGGAGAAATAAGGAGCACAGACCTCATCACTCCAGGCACTGATGAATGCTGACAGAGGTGAGGAGGAGGGCCCTTCTTGGGGATGAGCCCACCATCTCTGGTTAGGAAAGAGACCTTAGTCCACCAGCAGCTTCCAGCAGTGTGTCACTAACCACAACAGCCAGAGGACACATCTCATTGTAGCAAGCTTCCCCAGAGAGAGGGCCAAAGGGTGTAGTCAGGACACTAATGGAAAGTGGCCAGGCATTCCATCCATGTACAGTAACCCTCTGATAAAAAAATCATATAGCATTTATACTTGCTACTAGATTTTAGTAAGTTGCTTCAAGGAAGGCTCCTAGTTTCAACTAATTTAGAAGACTGTCTGATAATCAAAAGAAGAAAATCTTGTTGCAAGTGGCATTTGCTTAGAGGAGTCCAGAGCTGCTAACAAGCCAGTTGGAAGGCCATAGCAATAATCCAATATTTAGTGGGTCCCAAAGAGAGATTATCAAAGAGAGCTACCTTCTGGGGGTGGCAGGGTGTCCCAATGGCAAGTTCAGGCATGAAAAAAACACCGGAACTGCCCTCACTAGCCTGGGATTTGTGGGCAGGACTCCAGCCCTTGGGCCATGGAGTATCTAGAGCAACCCAAATCATATACAGAAGCTTGAGGGAAAGAATTAACTCATATAGGCAGGAGGAACCTGGAACTTAGGACTGAGGTGATAGCCAGTGAAAGAAGTGGGGCGGGGCTCTGCAGACAACGTTTGAAAGGGATTGACTCAGGAGTTCCAGACAGTGCACCAGAGCTCCTTAAAATCCTCCCATTCCAGTCAGTCAAGATTGGCCTTGGGCGTGCACTGAATCAAGAGGTAAAAATACAGGGTGGGGCAGAAGTGGGTTTACAATTGTGAGAATGCGAAACACATTTTATTCTTGTATTAATTGTTGTATTATTTTCCATACGAACATGTGGAAGTACAGAAGGAATAATGTCAGGTTTTCTAATATTAAAGATACAGTATTTATTATGTATGTATTTTATGTATATTATTTAATTATTTTACATAATGTAAATATTTTATACTTAATAAACTTAATATATAGTTATATCTTTCTTTCCACTAAGGAATAGAGAGTGACCATATTCAATGTACATTTCCTGAGGTACGTAGTCCTCTGGTCAACAAAGTTTACTATTTCATGAAAACTTTGGAAAAAAACAATTTGCAATCTCATCACCATCCAGAGGAAAAGAGACTGTGACCAAATCAAGATCCCCAAAGATCTTGACAATTTGAAATAATGAACCAAATGAATCAAATCCAAAGAGATTTATCTAAGAGAGGTAAAGTCCTATGCTTATCACCAAAAGTCTAACGAGAACCGTAGAAGATGCACACCCGCTCTGGGGTGGGGATGAGGCCAGAACACGTGGTTCCTGGGCAAGGGTCAGAGCAAAGGGGCTGCTCGCGTGGAAAAGTCTGAGTCAGTGATACCACGCACTTGCCTGAAGACTGTCGTGAGGAAGAGGAGGCGCCTCACTGATTCAGAAGCCCATGAAAATATTAAGTTTGGGGTAAAAACAATGTACTATTGGTTTGTATTTTGCTTCCAGTCTCCAATACTTTTCACTGCCTCTCCATTAACATCCTCCTGCAATTTCACGTCTCCTTTCTAGTTGTTTGCTTTTAGGCCATGAACCTAGGACTTTATCTCTATTTGATAAACTTTTTAGATATTGAGTTTATGGTTCTAAATTGTCAACATCCTTTGGGATTCTGATTTTGTTAGTGAGCATGTAAACCAGTCAGTTGTATGCACATTTGCAGGCGTGTGCAGCATGCCATTGTTCTAATCCTCCATGTATGGGTGAGAACCAGTCTTAACAAGGATAACTGCTGTAGTTTTCTGTGTATAATGCACACCCACAGTTTTGGCCCAAACTTTCAGGGAAAAAAATCTTTCATTTTAATTTTTTAATTCAATTATTTATTCATATTTAGATACTTGATTTTTGTATTATAAAGGAATTTTAGCATTTATTTTTGGGCATAGTATGGTACAGGAAATTTTATGTAACAAATAATTACAAAAGACAAGAACAGACACAAGGTATTTCAAGTACTACCCGTATACAATGTGTGTCCTTATTTTTTCCTCAAAAATTTGGGCAAATAAGTGCACATTATACACGGCAAAATACAGTACTTTCCCAAGACCTTACAGCTGGGGTGTATCAGAGCCTGGACTACATCTGGGTCTTCTGTTTCTAAGGCGAATGTTCTTTCCATGGCATCATACTCTCTCAAGAGAATTTTGAACTTATGGTAGAACTTAAGTGCAGAAGCCCTAGAAACAACATAGCAGAGACTTGTCCTCTGAGCAGCCCTTTGAGACTTGCCTTTATTTGTGTTTGCTTTCACAAACGTTTTGCAGTTGATTCCTCTAATAACTCTGGAGTTGGTATTGTTCTCATTTTACAGAAGAGAGAGAGGCCTAGGAAGGTTAACTATTTTTATTCAAGGTCAGAGCCAGCAAACTGGGTGCTACATACTAGTTGTTGCAGTAAACAGGTAGGAAAGATATATTCCCTTCCTGAGATTCTTAAAATATCTTTGGGAATACTTCTTTAGAAGTCCTAAAAGGGTAGCTGTATAATCCATTAGACATTATTAAAGTGGGAGGATCTCAAGGTCTGACCAGTCAAAAATACTAGAGAATCTTTTCACACTGTGCAAAAAATCCAAGATGAAGACAATTGCTAGAGCGATACTTAACAAGAAAGCATGTAAGCACCATTTGGGATCTGATTAGAATTCTTAGTCTAGTTCTTTACATTTAGAAATAGAGAAGTTAGGGTTTTCAGGAAACAAAAGCATGTTAAGGGACAATATTTACTCGGTTTAAGCCCTTGGTTAACATAAGATTTAGATTTTTCTGACTGAAGAGCTTTGAAGAGGTCTTTTAACACCAAACAAAATTTACATCTTATATTAAGTATAAAGTAGCAAGTTTGTATAGCCCAGCTCCACTTTGAATTAGAACAGTAGAATTTGGGAGCTAGAGGGGTCCTTAAAAATCCATTCCAGGCCATACTTCCATTCTCTTCTTTGTGAAGACGAGGATGGCTCTGACACATGCGGAAGTTTAGTTGCGGTCGTTCATCAGGTTTGGGCCCGTGCTTGCCTTGGAATCCAGGTTTCGTGGACCCCTTACCCAGTGCTCTTCTGTTCACTGCCTTGTGAAGCTCTGTTGCCTTCTGGCTAGGATAGCTTACCAGTAAGGGCTTTCCAGGATGACTTAGTTATTTTTGTTTGCAATAATGAGAACATCAAAAGGTATTCCTTAAAAAAAAAAAAAAAAAATGGAAGAACAAAACACCACCCCAAGCCTGATAGAATGATTTTAGGATTATTCACTATTTGACAATAGTCATGCCGTGTGATGTTTCATTGAATAGGTGAGAACTGATAGTTAATTTGGTCTACGTAAGAGGAAGCATCATGATGTAGAAAGAGCATGGGCTTGGAAGTGCACTTGGGTATGAAATCTGGATTTGACATTTTCTCCCTTAGGACTTTGGCCAAGCTACCTAAACCTCTTTGAGCCTTACTTTTCTCATTACAAATTCAAGAAAATACTTTCCTTGGTGATATTAAATGAAGAGTAAATGAAATAGCAGATGAGTGCAGACCTAGCCTAATGTCTGGCCCATATTTGGCACATAAATATTACTTCCCTTTTTCCATTCTAGAATTTGCTTCTTCAAATGCATTCTCTCAATAAACACCTATAGTTCCTGTGTTCAATGGGAAGGATAAGGAAGTGATGACAGGCACAGTATTTGCCCTTATAGAGAACATTTTTTAAATTGTTTAATAAACTACAATTGAGTGTCATGAGTGCTTAGGTAAAGAAATTCAGGGTGGTAAATGCAAACTGAATAGAGGGATATAGCTTAAGGGATCAAGAATGGTGTCCCTAAGGAGGTGGTATTTAAGTTAGATCCAACAGATACATAAGATTTAGCCAGATGAGGTGGGGTAAAGGTGTGGAAGGGAAGTCACAATTTTCCAAACAGACAGCAATCAAGTGTGAAAATATTGAAAGGGGAGAGTAAAGTGAGGGGAGACTGAAAATTGATGCAGCTGGAGAAGGCAGGGGATATATGAACAGGGGCTTACAAGCCACAGTAATGATTTTGGAAGTTAATTTTAAGGGCAAAGGAGAATCATTGGAAAGTTTTACGAATTTGAGAGAGATGATTTTTGTCATTGAAATTAAAACTGTAAATATCATCTCTCTGGAAAGGTGTAGATAAAGACCACAAATGCGCTAATAACAGTGCTTCAGGAAGTGTCTTTGTCCTTCATTCATGGAATTCAGGGATGCCTTTCTAATGAAAAAGTGGCAGGATTTAGCCATTGTGCTCCACCACAAGAGGGAGCTAGTGATCTTCCAAGGTCGGGTAACTTTTTGTTGGCCCATTGTCTAATGACAACATGGTGGCACTGGCAGTTGGCTCTACAGTTGGCCTTTTTCCAGGAACAAGGCCGTTATGGCAGTTGGTGGTTGGTAAATTCAATCCCTGCTCTCTGTGCCCAAGCATATGTCCAGACCCTACTGGCAGTCCTACTCCTGGAGCCTCCAGCCAGCTCAGAACAAAGACTTGATTTGAAAGGCCTCTCCCTGTCACCATCGCAATTACTTGAGCATTTATGCTCAAAACAGCTCTCTGACAGGAAAACGTTTGTGTTCCTTCGGAATGTGAAGGAAGGTTCATGGTTTTTAAAATTCATGAATTACGGGGAATGGAACGTTCCTTCTCTGAGTACAGGAGAGAAACAGAGAGGCTGTGTCTTCATGACATTGAAGCTATGTGTCATCTCAGGCGGGCAAATTTAGTCAACCCAATTATTTGGCACGGTATAGACCCCTTTCTTCCTTCTCACCCAAAGAAAAGATATATATTTTTTCACTTTTCAACTGTTGCATTGGATTCACTTGAAGAGTATCCAGGCTTAGGCAACTAGCTGAAGAAATTCGCTATTTTTCTATTTTTAATTATTTGAAGACAGTGATTCGGGCTGGGTATATGATCAAAGTAAAACCCAATTAAAAGGTTCAGGTGGGGGACTTCCTAAGATGGCGGCACAGGTGAATGCACCGTACCACCTCGCACAACCAAACAAGGGAAAAAAAAGAAATATACACATCCAAACACAGCCAGATCTGACAGAAAATCATATTGAGAGGAAGTCCGACAACCAAGGAATTAAAGAAGATACATTCATCAAGTTTGGTGAACCAGAAGGTGCAGAGCGAAGGAAGAGTGCTCGGCGACCCCGCGGCGAGCAGGTGAGCAGACGGCAGGTCCGCGGTTGGAGGGGCGGTCTCCGCGGGGCTGAAGCACACCCAGACGGGGACTGACTGAAGCTCGGTCTGCGCCCGGCTCCCACCGACCCCGGAGCGACCCCCGGAGCCAGCGCAAAGGGGCTCGAAATGCTTGCAGGAGGCGGTGTGGGTGCGGAGAGCGGAGAAGGTGCCATTGTGCGCTCAGGCCCCGCCCCCAGAGGCTTTGGTCCCAGCACAACTACCGGGAACTTCCCTGCACAGGGGATCCCCAAGACTCCGCCCCCCTTACAGTAACAGGTTCACCGAGGGGGAAAAAATGGCCCAAAGAAAGGGACAGATCAAAACCCCAGAGCTAACCGACCAAGAGATAGCCAACCTATCAGATGCA
>PVJI01024150.1:0-22394 GCA_004026765.1 Micronycteris hirsuta
GTAGTTTACTCAGCTGCAAAACAGAGGACAGTGGCCTTCTTTCCTCACAGGATTGTAATAAGCATTAAATAAGATAATATATGTTGCAGTAATTATTAAAAGTATAAATCCTTAAGGAGTATTCTAGATGTTTATAAATTAATTTTCTGAGGCTTTCTTTCTTCTTTAGTCAAGGTGCATGATAAATACTGAATTGACACAGCAGGCTGGAATCTTTGCTTTGTCTCCAGCCTGTGGTATGAACTTGGACACATCACTCATTCTCTTTCTCTGGATCCTTTAAATGAGCAGGCTGTGTTCTGAGGGCCCTGTGGGTGTGAAAGCCCTGTGAGTCAATGAATGCATGGCTGCAGTGTATACTGGTTTCCAAAGTCTGTTAAAAGATTTCCAATGTAAGTGTAGTTTTCCACTGCATCTTCTCCATCCTATGGCTTCTCAAAAAGAGCAGGGACTGGCTCTGCAGGGCCTCAGCTAGTCCTTACCTAATCCAGATCCACATTCATCTGAATGAACGTGATAAAACATAAACTCACAGTCCTCACAGTTGCTTTCATTTTTTGAATTTATGAGCTTTCTGGATGAAAACAGTCACAACCCCCATTCCCACAGGCTCTGAGAACAGTTAAGCATTTGCCTTCCTAGGACTCTGAGCCATTAAACAATAGTTAATTTGTATGTTTCTACCTAGCAAGTTTCTACTTTTTAATTAAAATTGTAGGACAATTTGCCCTGGTTGGTGTAGCTCAGTGGATTGAGTGACAGTTGTGACCCAAAGGGTCGCCGGTTCGATTCTCAGTCAGGGCACATGCCTGGGTTGTAGGCCAGGTCCCCAGTAGGGGGCGTGTGAGAGGCAACCACACATTGATGTTTCTCTTCCTTTCTTTCTCCCTCCCCCTCTCTAAAAATAAATAAATAAATAAAATCTTTTTAAAAATTGTAGGACAATTTATTTAATTTGCTTCCTGGTGTTCTCAGTCTATTTGTCCCAGAGTTGGCTGCTTCACATAGGATGGAATCATGCCTTAGAGTAAGGCTGTCTACTTGGGGGCAGTATGAGTGTGTACTGACTGAAAGTATGTGGAGCGTCCAGGTATAGTCAGTGATCTCCACACTCATGGTCTGTGAGTAAGGAAGCATCTGTAAAACCCATTGCACTAGTCGTCTGAAAGTTTGGTTCTGACCCTGGCTGGGTAGCTCAGTTGGTTAGGGCATTGTTCCCATACACCAAGGTTGTGGGTTCAATTCTTGGTCAGGGCACATAAAAGAACCAATGAATACATAAATAAATGAAACAACAAATAGATATTGCTCTCCCTCTCCCTTCTTCTCGCTCTAGAATCACTTTTTAAAAATGAAGCATTTCCTTTAAATAAAGACAGAGAGAAAGTTCGGGTTCTGGTTTTGGCTCTGTCATTAATTAGCTGAATGACTAGATGAAATCCCTGAATCAAACTGAGTCCCGGTTCCTTAACTGCATAATGAAGGGATTGGACCAAATAACTCAGAGTCCCTTCCAGGTTCAGCTCTATGACTAGATGTGTGTAAATGCTTTCAGCTCCAGGAGAAATAGCTGGCAGCGCAGACCCTACCCAGGATGATCGGTTTCCGCGTCGTAAATGGGCACCCAGAAAAGTATGAGGGTTAAACTACTCATTCTAGGGATGGCTGGGCCACCCTTCCAGTCCATGGCCCCTCTCTTGTCAGACTGTCCATGTGCCATGGCCTCTATCTCACTGCTGGCAGGCAGGGATGGGGGTGGATTGGGGAGGGAAAGCCTCTGGGACAGAGCACCTTCAGATGAGGTAGGAAGGGCAATGGGACCTCTGTGCTTAGTAAACAGTATTATTAGAAAATTGGACTTCATCAATTGAATTATTTGTAGATATAATTTGTAAACATCCTTTAGAAAACTCTTGCTTATGTTAGTTACACGAAGGAGGAATAGGAGAAGTGTGTGTTCTTTTTGGTAGAGGGTGGATACACATACAGACACGTGATCTTTAGTGGTCGGCACACTTCTAGGAAGCTGTGGTGTCTGATAGAATAAGATGGAAATGGAGCCAAAGGAATGGCATGTCTACTGAGCCCCCAAAGACCCTCTCTTGACAGCTGGTGTTGCTTTTCAAAGTAAACTCTACAGGACAATATAAATGAAAGAGCAACCATGCAAATGAGACAGATTTCAGTAAGACAGACAGGGGTCTGCCCCTGACCCCGTTTTACAGAGCAGTCCCCACAATGGGGAGAGCAAAGAGCCAGTGGGTAGGCCATGACATCTTCAGGATTAGAGCTCAGACTCTAAGAGTCCAGGGTCACAATGTTATCTGATCTGCCTTCAGTTATTTGGCTGTACTATGCATAATTTTATAAGATGGGGCTCTTAATAGTTTTTGGAACAAGGCAGCTGTTAAGTGGCAAATTTAGAGGGCACAGTGCAATGTGCAATTTGAAAAGCAACTCCAGTGAGTTCTAATGGACATGGCCCAGGGCAGCCTTTGCACAGAACTCCTGCACAGACTGTCTGGAGCTGTGATGCCCGGCAGAGGGAGGTGAAGCCGACGGAGCACCTGTGGAAGCTCTTCCGGGTGTGCACATGAAAGGCCTTACTAAACCCGAAAAGAGCAGACACGCCCAGTCAGGAATGATCATAAAAACCCAGCCCTGCATCTTGCTGTACAGTGCTTAAAACACCTCTGTCCGCCCTGACCTGGTGGCTTGGTGGGTTGGAATGTCGTCCCATACACCAAAGGTTGCAAGTTCAATCCCTGGTCAGGGGCAACCAATCGATATTTCTCTGTTACAATAATGTCTCTTTCTCTCTCTAAAATCAATAAATATATCCTTGGGCGAGGGTTTAAAAAATTTTAAAAAACTCTATTAAATCTTTCTCTCAGAGCCCCAGCAGACTCAGGTGAGGAAGAAATGGGCGTTACTTCTTTTTATGCGGATGAAGAAACAGTATCAGAGAGGGCAGACAGCTTCCTGTGGGCACACAGCTAGTTAGTGGGGGACCTCCAAACCATGCCCTGGAGGTAGATGGCAGCATAGTGGACACATGAAAGCTTTGCCCAGGATGGAGAAGTGGGCAGGAGCACTGGTCGGGGGGAGCCCAGGGGGCCCACAGCCATGGGGAGCAGGTGGGCTCACTGGGCTGCAGGCTGCTTGTCGGCCAGACCTGCCTCACTGTGGCAGAAAGAACTGCAGTTGGCCCACCCAGGAAAGTGGGCTGCGCGAAGGAAGCTGAGATGGAAGGTGTTCGGGCAGGGTAGGGGACAGTACACTCACTCTGGCCTGGGAGAGGGGCAGGGGTGAATCCAGTTTCCAGTAGCAGAGCAGAAGAGCCTGAGACAGGTGCTCCATACGGATACCGGCTTTGAGAGGAAGCTGATGGGAACTGCTGACCTAATGGAAAAGGAAAGATGGGGAGCGGTGGGCTAAAGCCAGGACACATCTACTCCATCCAATTCAGGTTGGAAAAGGCATCCAAGCCTTTCAGCACTCCCCCTATTTGCTTTTTTAACAGAGCTGTCCAGGACGGAGACCTGCCTGCCCATACGCCTGCTGCCTGGAGTCCCTCTAGAGTCAGCATATAAAATAAGTCCCTCAGCCTCTCTTCTCTAGGTAAAACTCCATAGTTGTAGTCCAGGATAGGAGAGTCCACTGGACCTTGTGATCAAGGGTTCTGCGGGCAGAGGCTGCAAGGGCCTGGGAGAGGTGGAACAGGGTCAGCGGAACCTTATGGCTGCTTTCCCTGTGCTGAGCCCATGCGTGTTGTCTTATACCTTACAGAGCCTCACAGCAACCATGGGAGGTCTGGACTGTTATTACCTCTAGTTTACAAATGAGCAGCTTGCGGCTTAGAGATTAAGGGACTGGTCCAAAGTTACCTGAGAGTGAACGGTGGGGCTGGGCAATGTGGGGCTCAGCGATAGTATCGAAGACCAGGTATGACCTGGGTAGTCCTTAGGCACAGGCGGGTGGGAAAATCAGAGAATTTAGTAAGTCCTAACTTAACTTCATCCATAGGTTCTATGACTTTAAGTGAAACGACTTACAACAAAATCAATTTTACCACGGTCTAATTGATACAAATAGGAGTTAAGTTCCTAAACATCGCGTCCACATTATAATGAAACTACGTACTGGAGGACTTGCTGTACCAGCTTTCACTTGGCATGGCCCCTCAAATAGCCCTTTTTATATGATTCTAGACCACCCCAGTTCTTCTCCTCACAAATTCTGTCTTCTCTCTTTTGTTCTGCGTTCTCTCTGGGACAGGCTGACCCTGAGACAGAGAGGGGAGCTGGGACTCCTCAATGAATGAGTGCATTTCCATGCCCCTGTGATACCTGCATTGTCTTGCTGACCATTCATGCTCACTTGCACACACTGTCCTCAGCACAGGGTCAAGCTTTCTGATACTCGCAGGAAGAGATGCTCGCTGCCCGGCCCTTCCGCCCACCAAGTTCTCTCCCTGCATTGTGGCCTCGGAGGGACCAGTGGGAGGAGAAGCTGCTACACGGCACTTGCTTGTCTGGTCAGTAACCAAAGGTCGTGCGACTCTTTTCAGAAATTCTGATTTTTAAATTCCTAAACTTCTGTTAATGCCTGATCCATTGGAATTTTATTATATCAGTATCCCTCATCGTGAAGAGCCCCTCAACAGTTTGGACCCCAATAATTGGAAATATGTGATATTGATGCCCTAGTTATAATGTTGATTCTATAAGACAAATGGCACACCCGATAAATGACATGCTTATTATGATTATCTCAGATAAGCCTATTGTAGACTGCAAGTCTTAGTTTCATGACCCCATTTCTTTAATTAAAAGCTGTATATAATACCTTATAATACTCACAGCAATTGAAAGTTACAATATGGAATTCCTTTAAAAATAACCTACAATTTCGACCTTGCACTAAGTTATCAGACATTTCCCACAAGTAATTTCAAATTAGTGGTTTGCATTTCTGGAAACTTGTCTGTAAAGTCCAATTGTAAATGCTACTCTCCCAATGACATGTATTATACAATTAGTTTTACAAGGGTCTCCCAAAAGCTTGAGAGGAAAGCCCTTGGTGGGTGGTCCACCATGAGAGTCAAGGATCTTGACACTGACCCCAAGCACCTTTCCCATCTCTTTTCCCACTACTGCCCACCAAGCACTCACAGTGAGCCACGCTGCTCAGAAGTCAGTGCTTAATACATAGGAAATTTTATGCCTCATTCCTTTGCCCAAGCTCTTCCCTCCACCAAGATGTCCTTCCTTCTCTTTCTTTTCCATATGAAAAGTTTCCTGTGTAATCATGACCCAGCTCAAGCACCTCATTTTCTGCTAAGCCTTCTCTAACTCCTCTCCTATCCAGAGAGAACTGCTGTCTCCTGAGCTCATAGAGCCCCCTGGATAGTTCATTGTTTACCTACCTATCTCTCTCACCAGATCACAAGATCCATAAGAGTACACCATGGCCCTGGCTGGTGTAGCTGAGTGGATTGAGTGCTGGCCTGTGAACCAAAAGTTTGCTGGTTTGATTCCCAGCCTGGGCACATGCCTGGGTTGCAGGCCAGGTCCCCAGTTGGGGGCATGTGAGAGCAACCAATTGCTGTATCTCTCACACACTGATGTTTCTCTCCCTCTCTGCTTCCCTCCCTTTCCCTCTCTCTAAAAATAAATAAATAAAATCTTAAAAAAAAAAAGAGTACACCATGGATTATTTGTTTGGCATACTCAGCATCCTTGTTGCATAAAAAAGCTGGATGTGGTCCCATAGGAAATGGAGACATTCAAGACACAAATCTTTATCTTTTGAAAATGTGTACATAGAATGCAGTTCCATGAGATCACCTTAATCCTTTACTGGATAATTATTTTGAAGCTATTTAATGGCACTATGGGGGATATTTTTGAATTGCCATCGACAAGTTAGTGTAAGGGGGCTGAGTCCTGGTGAAGGAAGCTAGTTTAGTCAGAGAGTGTTCAGGCCAGGGAGGGAGGAGGCTGGAGGAACAGAGCTGAAAGAGCAGGAGGTTCAGAGGGGCTGAATTTGGGCTGGGGCATTTAAGTGAGCTGGGAAGAGGGCAACCAGTCCTTCCAGATGAGGTGCGCAGCTCAGGTCACTGGGTCCCAGAAGACAGAGGGATGCTGTGTCTGCTCCTGCTAACTTTGGGTGGTGACTGGTCCGTACATACCTTAGTCAAATATAGAGTTGGTAAGGGTCCGATTTGTGGATAATGTCAGCAAATAGCCACACAGACTCTGTGTGGTAGAAACCATAGAATAAATTAATGGGATCACCCCAATGGAATAGTCTTGGAGAAATTGAAAGTTAAGGGTTGAAGGATGTAGATAAAAATGCTTATGAATAAGGTGAAATGACATACCATTTTGTTTCTTTTTCTTTTAGCATCTGCCAAGTCATTGGAATTTGGAGTTGGTGCCCTGGGTCCATGGGTGAACGTGCCATGCCTTCCCCCTGCACTTCCTGGCTGGCCTGAATTCTGCAGTGGGAGAGCTGGAAGGATGCTCTGAGCCTTGGCTATAAATTGGAATCGCATGAGATTTTTTAAAAGATTTTATTTATTTATTTTCAGAGAGAGGAGAAGGGAGGGAAAAAGAACAATGTATGGTTGCCTCTCACATGGCCCTCACTGGGGACCTGGCCTGCAACCCAGGCATGTGCCCTGACTGGGAATCAAACCGGGACCCTCTGGTTCCCAGCCCACGCTCAATCTACTGAGCTATACCAACCAGGCCCACCTGAGATTTTTGAAAGCTGCTCAAGTGATTCTAACCCATATCCAAGACTGAGAACCACTACTCTAAATCAGTGCTTCTGAAAATTGAATGTGCAAACTTGAACCATTTGGACATCTTGATAAGATGAAGATTCTGATTAAGCAGGTGTGGGCAGGGCCTGAGATTCTGAATGTCTAACAAGCTCCCAGGTGATGCCCAGTGGCCCATCCAGCACCACTCTCTGAGTGACCAGGGTGTAGTGTGTTCAAAACGCACAGAACCCCCTGCTATCCCTACTGAATTAGATTCTCTGAGAGAGGGATTCACAAACATACATTTTAAAGAAGCTTCCCACCCAAGTAATTTAAATGGAGCCACTTGCTCTTAGGCTAATATTTCAAAACTTGCCAAGATCAATAGAATCATGCCCCACACTGGTCAGAAATACAGATGGACTGAATCAGAATTTTAGGAGTGGCCAGACAGTCTGCACGCTACGTAGAGAACCGGGTAATCCCTCTGATTTCAGGTCTAGGGAAGGCTGCTTGGCGGGATCTTTTGGTGGAGCTGGGGAAGGCCCAGGTAACTCTCCTCCCTCCCTCCACAAGGAAACTGTCCTTGTACAATGCAGCGCCAGTGACTGTCACAGACAGTCCGCAGAGAAAAAGTGGATGTGTGGGGGGCAGGCAAGCCCCGAAGGTGGGAGCATGCCCAGTGTTCAGTGCTGGAGGCAGAGGGTTTTATTTGATGATTCTGAAGAGAGAGGAAGGTGGGTGAGAACAGGGGGGAAATTTCAGATTAGTGCTGTGAGCTTTTCAACACGAGCAGACCTTGCTTCATCTTGAGTTTATCGTGTGTCTACAGGGAGGTGCGGGAGCCGGGGATGGGAAGAGCACCCCTGACACCAGTGTGGTCACTTCCACACCCACCCGTCCCCCTTCCTCCTGGCTGGTACAGGAAGACACACAAAGAACAAAGAATGGAAGTTTTGTTTACTTTTACATCTCTACCTCCACACCCATGCTGTGACAATAGGACCCTTATTTGTCAGCACTGGGCTTGTTTTATAGCTGTTGTTACTTTTTGAATATGTTGAAAATATTATTTTACATAATAACATGCAGGCACATGGGCACACGCATATACCTGTATCATAAACCCATGCTGCGTATTTCAGGCTGTTCTTCTCAAACTTGAGCATGCATTAGCATCACTTCAAAGGCTCATTAAAACACAGATTCCTGGGTTCTGTTCCAGAGTTTCTGAATTGGTAGGATTTCTAACAAGGTCCCAAGTGATGCCTGGATGCATATGTGTGGCAAGAACTGCAGATGAATCCCACCGAAAAATATTTTAGCAGGTTTGTGTATTTTATGGGTTTGAGCAAAGCAATTTTGGAAAGAGTTTAGATATATTTATTGGGCTGAGTAAATGATTAAATAATGTGTGTTATAAGACAGAGCAATGTCATTAGGTGCCAGGATCTCAGTGTAGAGGAAGGCTAGAAAAAATCCTGTGGGGTTATACTGCAATGGACGGTACTGGTGTGAACTCATGATTTTTAAAATATATACATAAGCACATTTATGTGCATGCGTGTGTTATGTATGCATGAGTGTACATTTGCGTGTGTGTAATATGCATGCTCACTTTTCCCGGACTGGTCAGAGAGGGCCCCGGACAAAGTCACAGCAGCAGCCACGAGCACGCCAAGCTGCCCTGGCTTTCCTGGTCTCCAGTACTGTTCCCCACCAACATAAATGAGGGCTTGGCAAAGGAGGGGCTGATTCCGGGGCTGGAGCAAAAAACGAGCTTGAGGTATTTTATGATGATGCCAGAAAGTTTTTAAAAAGTTGTAAAAGCACAGCATCCAGATTAAGAGGAGTCCCATGGGTCAAATCTGGGACAACTTGAGCACTGAGATAGTGAAGTATAGTAATGAACTCCAAACTCTTGGGGAAAAAGAAATGTGGTGATTGCTGGGGGGTGTAGAGGACTAAATGGTCATGGATTAAATACAATAAAGATTAAATTAAAAAGGAATGCATGCGTCTACACATGTAATGAATGGTTAAGTGAATGAGAGGGAAGGGACTCTCGCCCACAGTGGAAAGAGAGTTGCTTGTTAAGTACGGTAGGAGTGCTGGAGATGGAACTTCGTTTATTTTAAAAAAGATTTTTTTAAATTTATTTTTAGAGAGAGGGGAAGGGAGGGAGAAAGAGAGGGAGAGAAACAGCAATGTGTGGTTGCCTCTCACGTGGCCCCCACTGGGGACCTGGCCCGCAACCCAGGCATGTGCCCTAGACCGGGAATCGAACCGGGACCCTCTGGGTCCCAGCCCGCACTCAATCCACTGAGCTACACCAGCCAGGGCTAAAAAAGATTTTATTTATTTACTTTTAGAGAGGGGAAGGGAGGGAAAGAAACATCAATGTGTGGTTGCCTCTTGTGCGCCCCCTACTGGAGGCAACCCAGGCATGTGCCCTGACTGGGAATCCAACTGACAACCCTTTGGTTCGCAGGCTGACACTCAATCCACTGAGCCACAACAGCCAGGCCTGGAAAATCATTTTGAAACCATTGTGATAAAGGCTAGATCAGGCAAAAATCAATGGATGCTAAATCTATGGGGAATTCTGATGGTGAGAAGGATATTTGCACGGTTTTAAAATGAATCCCCACAGATTGCTAATTAATTGTAAGGGAGGTAAAAAAAAAAGGACCCAGTGATAATGCAGTGGAGAAATTAGACAACACGGTGACTGGGTGATCAAAATGAATTTTCCCGTTAAGTGAGGGACAGACAGGCTTCCTGGGCCTCCAAATGAGATCCCCTGGGAAGGACACACCACACCATGCAGTTCTGCTGGCAAGAAAGCATCACCTCAACCTAACCATCAGGAATCATCAGCTAAATGCAAAATGAGAAGTATCTTTTTTAAAAAGTGGGGACCGTATTCTTTAAACAGGTCAATGTTATAAAATGGAAATGGAAATGTTTCAGATTAAAGAAAAAAAGATACATGACAAGCTAGTTTGACTGATGGAGGATAACAACGGCATTGACAACAGCGAACTGAGGTGTGTAAGGGGATGTCTCTCCTCTTGGAAACACACTCACGTATTTAGGAATAAGGGCCATGAGGCCTGTGATTTATCCTCCCTCGGTGCATGAGAAGACTCCAAGAGTGGGAGAGGGAGCGCACATGAACAGGGAAATGACAAACAAGCAGGGCAAGTGTTAACATCTGGTCAATGGGTCACACTAACAAGTGGACAGAGCATAAAGATGTTCTTTGAGCTATTTTATTTTTGTACCATTAAAAACTTTCCAAAAATAATTTCCAAATAAAAATTACTTAAAAATCATGTTTTGAATAATGTACATTCTCTAAGAGCTCAATTTTGTGAAAAATAAAAAATGAAAATGTATCTTATTTATGTGTTTTTAAAAAGTTGGAAGGAAACAAATCAACATGTAAACAGGCATGATCTCTATTCTATTGTATTGTTTGTTGTATTGTTTATAATGTTTCATATTTTTTTAAAAGATTTTATTTATTTATTTCTAGAGAGAGGGGAAGGAAGGGAGAAAGAGAGGGAGAGAAACAGCAATGTATGGTTGCTCCTCACGTGGCCCTCACTGGGGACCTGGCCCACAACCCAGGCATGTGCCCTGACTGGGAATCGAACCGGGACCCTTTGGTTCCCAGCCCGGGCTAAATCCACTGAGCTACACCAGCCAGGGCATGTTTCATATCTTCTGAAGTTCTACATTGAGTGGGTGTTGCTTCAATAATTAGAGAAAAATTATTTTTGAAGGAGGCAAACAATATTTCAGGGAAGTTTTATGTATAATGTTGCTGACTGTGGTTATTCATTAGCAAGAGAAAAAACCAGACCAAACAAAAACCCTGAAATCACTGCAATGTCCAAGTTGTTGAGGAGGTTGTGTAAATCATGGCACTCCTAAAATACTGTCAAGTCACGAAAACTCATGTCTACCCAGTCAATTTATGGGCCAACCTACGCATCCAAAATCAGAGAACTGATTCAATTATAGCATTTCTATGCAGAAGGTCTGCGGGTTTTCTGACACAGAGGGCTCCCGGAGCAGAGGGGCGACTTTGACCTTTTCTGCTGTCTTGCAAATTGTGAGACTCCATCTCTGCATGCCTGTTGAATGAATGGATGCTACTTATGAGGTATTTGGGAGGGGGCAGGGATGGTGGAATTACCAGGGATTTTTATTGTATCCATTATTTTTTTATGTATTTTAAAATATTCTACCATAAATTTAATGACATGGGAGTTTTAATTGTTTTTTTTTTAAAGATTTTATTTTTATTTATTTTTAGAGAGAGGGGAAGGGAAGGAGACAGAGAGGGAGAGAAACAGCAATGTATGGTTGCCTCTCACATGGCCCTCACGGGGACCTGGCCTGCAACCCAGGCATGTTCCCTGACTGGGAATCGAACCGGGACCCTTTGATTCCCAGCCCGTGCTCAATCCACTGAGCTATGCCAGCCAGGGTGGAGTTTTAATTGTTTTTAATAACACATTGTAAAAAGTTACAAAATAGTATGCATGTATGATCGGAAGGATATTCACAACAAAAAGGGGGTTATCTCTGTGTGAGGGTGTTGTGACACTTGTCTTCTTTTTTCTTGAGTGGCATATTGCACTTTTTAAAAAAAATATTTATTTATTTATTTTTAGAGTGAGGGGAAGGGAGGGAGAAAGAGAGAGAAACATCAATGTGTGGTTGCCTCTCGGCGCCCCCAACTGGACACCTGGCCCTCAACCCGGGTGTGTGCCCAGACGGGGAACTGAACTCGCAGCACCTTGCTTCGAAGTCTGGCGCTCAATCCACTAAGCCACATCAGCCAGGGCGGCATATTGCACTTTTAAAAGAATAAATTACTTTTTAAAAAGCAGTGGAGTTAAATAAAATTTAAAAATAAGGTACAAGATGTTGGACATGGTAAGCATGCAAAAATGGTAAAAACAATTTAGTAGGGTGATGTCAGGACAAAAGCAGGATCCAACACTATCATAGGTAATGATATAGTACAATAATTAACTTGTTGGAAAAAACCCTTTATCCTTGAGCTGAAGCCTCTTGAGTGATAAAGTCGTTGTGTCTGGGTTTTGCTTTACTTTAAATAGAGAGGCTGGCTGGTAGACAGAATATATTTTTATAACTTCTGGACCACTTCTGTATATTGAGTTGTCTCTCATAAAAGAGCTGGGTCACGGGGACAGCCACGGAAGCACCCGAGACCATTTCCAACATCCCCAGAAGTGTGGTCCCCCTGCGCTAGTCCTTTAATTTCATTGCTCGGATAATTACACTGGACAGCACCTTGTTGGGCATGTAAATGTATTTCTAGGAAGGCAATTATCAGTCAAAGGAGTAGAATTTTGCAAGAGGCTTGAAGCAAAAGGCATTCACTATTTTCCCTAGAAAGTTACTGTCTGGGAGATGGAAGAGGCCCTCAATTACTTTAAAATATGGACACAGATGCACACACACACAAGTTCACACACTTGAAAAGCCATAGGCTATCTCTGAAGAATACACAAGAAAATGGTAACAGAGACTGTTTCTAGGGAAGGAGAACTGGGGTAACTAGGGAATTGGTTTGGAGAACTTTGTTTTCTCTGTATACCTTTTTACACTGTTTAACTTTTAAAAACTGATGTACCCATAGTATGTACTCAAAATTAAATATATATTAGTTAGGAACAATTTTTTTAAAATTTGGGGCTTGTGAGTAACCATGAAAACAACTAGAATAGTGCAAACTTTTCTTTTGTATGAGAACATGCTTGGCTTTGGAACGGTTAGTTCCCATCCCAAACTGATTTGAAAATGACTAAAACCAAGCCTCGCCAACACCTGTCTGTCCCTCCAACAGGTCTGTGCTTCCACTTCTCCTCCCCTGCTGTCTTTGCTTTTAGACAGAGGCAGCTGACCAGCAGTTACTGGGGAATCACTTTTGTTCCTCTACCGGCAGGAATGGAGGGATGGATTTTACCCTGGTTCTAACCTTCATCCTGGTTCTTTGTGGCTCTTGTGTGCCCCACAGCCGGCAGCTGGCTAGAATCAGAGGTTCCAACGCTGCTCACCAACACTGGGAAGTGGAAATCAGACCTGAAGGACTGAACCCACAATCTTGACCTCATTACCATTGGGCTAACATCCTGTTGCCCCCATTAAGTGACATGTTCCGGTGGCGCACAGACAATTTACCCGATTTTACACATCAAATCTGTGCAGAGGTGACAGATTGAGGGTGTGGACTATTCTGAAGCGTTTTAACTTTATATTTATATCACCACAGCCACTATGCAGCCAAGGTGTGCCCAAGCGCCCAGCTTCCCAGGCCAGAACCACAGGGGTCAGATCCTCTTTCATTTTCACTCTCCACAATGTCTCCTGGATTTTCATTTGAAAATGTCTCTCAAGTTCTGCCCACCTCTACCACTTTCTCCACCATCTGCTGACAATGATATACAATCAGATCCTCAAAACCTATTACCATCCCTCCTACCTAGTCCCCTGCTACTGCCTCTTTTCCTATTACCTTGCACTCAAGCTTGCTTTCAAAAGCACGAATCCCACTTCATGCCACGAGAGAAACAACTTCCTTTAGCTCCTACTGTCATAGGCCCAAATCCCCTGGACCACACAGACACACTAGGTGTTAGGTAGTTTCTTTTCAGTCTTCTTTGCACTTTCCTTCCCTGCTCTCACAGGACTTGATTCCTACCAGGATCATAGCACTCATCAGAGACATTGTAAGTATTTATTTACTTGCACACATCTCCCTGCGATCTCCTCCAGGGTTTGACTCGTCATTCCTCTTTTGAGCTCCAGTACTTAGCCCAAGGCTGGGCACATAGGAGGCATTCAGTCAATGTTTTGGGGAATGAAGGAAAATAGATCTTTTGGAAGCTGTGATAGGACCCTCAATAGTGTGTCTCCAACTTAAATGTGCTCATGAATATCCCGGGGATTTTGTCAAGATGTTGATCAGATTCAGTAGGTCTGGGCTGGGACCTGAGAGTCTGCATTTCTCTGCAAGTTCCCAGAGAAGGCCAGTACTGCTGGTCTGGTCAGGGTACCATGCTTTGAGTGGGAGGGATTGAAAGAACAGTAATAATTTTTTATGTTTATTTTATTAATTTTTATTTTTAAAAGACTTTATTTATTTACTTTTAGAAAGAGGGGTAGGGAGGGAGAAAGAGAGGGAGAGAAACATCAATGTGTGGTTGCCTCTTACACGCCCCCTACTGGGGACCTGGCCCACAACCCAGGCATGTGCCCTGACTGGGAATCGAACTGGCAATCCTTTGATTTTCAGGCTGGCACTCAACCCACTGAGCTACACCAGCCAGGGCAGTATAATTTTTTAGATGGAGGAGAGTATGGAAGCAATTATTCCTATAGGAATCTTGAATAGTTGAGTAAACTTTTGATAAAAGGGATAACAAGAGGCCCTGACTGGGTGGCTCAGTTGGTTAGAGTGTTGTTCTGATAAGCCAAGGTTGTGGACTCAATTCCTGTCAGGGCGCATACAAAAATTAACCAACGAATGCATAAATAAGTGGAGCAACAAGTCAATGTTTCCTCTTTTTCCTTTCTTCTCTCTCCTTTCCTCTCTCTCTCTAAAAGCAATAAATACGCCCTGGCTGGTGTGGCTCAGTGAACTGAGCACCAGCCTGCGAACCAAAGGGCCTCTGGTTCAATTCCCAGTCAGGGCACATGCCTGGGTTGCAGGCCAGGTCCTCAGCTGGGGGACGCGTGAGAGGCAACCACACATTCATGTTTCCCTCTCTCCCTCCCTTCCCCTCTCTAAAATAAAATAAATAAAATCTTTAAAATCAATAAATAAAAACATAAATTTTTTAAAAAATAAAAAGAAGTGAAATATTATATAATGATATATAACATATTACGTAATAACATTGTACAGGATGAAGCAAAAGTAAGTTTACAGTTGCTTGTATGGAAAACAAGCCACAGCTTATTCTTGTATTATTATTTATTAACAGTTGTATTATTTTTCATATGAACAACTGTAAACCTACTTTTGTCGACCCCTACTTTTAAGCTATGGAACTATAGGTTATTTTAGAAAAAGGGTAAAATAAAAAAGGGGCAAAAAATAAAAGTCACTTGCTCCTAAATTCTGTGTCAATATTCTAATTCTCAACTTGGAGTTGTATTAGAATCACGTGGGAGGCTTTTTATCCAATATAAAGCACAAATAATGCCCCTCTCCTTTTTATTACATAAAAATCTTTTATTACAAAATCATAAGCATGTAATTCTGTAACATAACAATATCACACTTAAGTGCACCATATGACATTTTAGGTGAAATGTTCCCATTGATGCCCATCTTATGTGAGACATTCATGTTCCCTACAACACACTCACAGCGTTAACTTTTGCCGGACTCTGTATATTCTCCCCGACCTCTCCTCCACCGATCTGATTTGGTCCCCTAGAGGCATATGAAATTCTGTGCCCACTCCTCCCCGTCACTGAAAACCACAACCTTGGGGAAGGCTTCTGTTATCGACAGGAAGGTACTGTGTCACTCAGCTGTGCTAGGGAAGAAACAGGCATCCATATCTGTGGTAATTCAGACACAAGAAATCGGCAAAGGGGTTTCAGCCAGGGCCTCCACATATGTGACGATCCCTCTGCCCAAAGTAGGCCTCTTCCTCCACTTCTGACCGAACTCATCTTCCAGGTCTTCAAAAACGTCACCTCATCACACCCTGAACCTCTTCTTGGCACAGAAAAAACAACCAAGAAAAAGGATATGAACTATTATTTGTCTTTCTTCCCCACTGGACTGTACGTTCCAAGGGACTAGTACCCGCCATCCCCAGGACTGAGCACAGCACTGCAGTAGCTGCTAGTCAGATGACATTTCCTCTTTCGCTTTTGCCCCAAATTGGCCGAATATAACTCCTAAGAGGCTGATAATTAGTATAGCACCAGGAACTGCGTAAATGACAATACAAATGTTGTGGGGATTGTTTGGTAAAAATTGTTTGGGTTGGGGAACCAGATAAAAACAATCTAGCTCCTTCCCAATGTTAAAATTAAAGAACATAAAAAAGAAAATTAAATAACATTTACTGCCTACAAAACAATATGTATCCTTTGTTTAAGATAGGAAGCACAGTAACAAAATAAATATTTGCTAAGGCAGCATCCAAAAAAAGAAGAACTAGAACATCAGGTCTAGTTCAACATCAGCTGCCTTGTGAACCTGCAAGGTATTTTCTCTTCTGATCACTTGACTTTCTCCCAGCAGATGTAACCACTCTCCTAAATTTTTATTTATTATTCATTTGTTTTTTAAAACAATACTTATGCATTTCCCAGCAATACGTTATTTAGCATTGCTTGGTTTTGAGCTTTGTGAAAGTGGTATTGTTTTGGTATGATCTTCTACAGCTTTTCCTTTTTTGTAAGAAAAAAAAAAAAGCAACATTATTCCTAAGACTCAGCTAAGCTGTGTGTATAGCTGTGGCCCATTGATTTCATCACACTATAACACTGCGTTGTATGAATACATCACAATTTATTTATGCATTTCTACTCAGTTTTTTTTTCCTCTGCTGCTACAAATAGATTTTCACATATCTCCAGGAACCTCTATAAATTTATCTTGAGTATATACCTAAGAGTTAGAGTTGCTGGTAGGAATAGGTTCAGATTTATAAGACAATGCCAAATCATCTTTTGAAGCAACAGTGCCAATTTACATTCCCACCTGCACTGCCAACAGCTTGTACTATTAGGATACAGGAGTCGCAATCTCAAACTGCAGCACATTTGTGCCAGAGAGCAGCATTCCTGACTGGATTAACTGTTTCCTCTTGACCACCTGACAGGGGATCCTGGCCCTGAGACTGTCCAAGAGATGGGCCCCTGGGCCTTACCTTGTTGAATCCTGACTTTGGGACACAGCACTGAGTTGAGATGACAGACTTTGCTGTGGATACACAGTCATCATAGATGGCAATCAATTGTAGTATGTGGCACCTGGAAGGACCCTAAGGCCAAATCCTTCATTCTATATTCAAGGAGGCTGAGGCCCAGAAAGGTTCCATGACTTGACAAGTTCTCAGAGCTAATCAGTGCGAGAACCTGTCTCTGAAGCTCTTGATTCTTACTCCAGGGTTTGAAAAATTTTGTTTGTTTGTTTTGGTCACTTAAGGTGGCATAACATGATCCATTAAATTAATAATGACTCTGTAAATATTTAAATAACTGCCAATTTATTTTGAAAAGGTGATTGTTTGACTTAAGTGACTAATAAACTTGATAACTTTAGCTTCTTTGCTTATGAACTAAACAGGGGGTAATAATGAATTTCAATGAGATAAGTAGGGGAAAGATGCAATCTCCACAATTATGGTTTTTAATATGCAAATTTACCAGTGTTAAAAGACATTCATCTACCAGGGAAAATAACCCCCAACTTTCTGACTGACCATGTTTGTCTTTGGATCACTCCCCAACTCCCTCCCCGAGGCAAATGCTAGGCACTGCCTTAAGAAGCCATTTTGTAAGGAAGGCAAACCTCAGTGAGTTTCAATTCATTCTACTCTTTGAGCACTCATAATCAGCCACTGTGAGCAGCTGGGAACTCTATGCACATTATGGCAAGATAGCCCCAGTAACCTGATGGTTTATAATCTCACATGGCTTTACATGTGAATGTAGAAAAACCCTGAAAAGAGACCAACTGGGAGCTGAGGTACTTAACCCTCTTCAGAGTGTACCTAATAATGAAACAGGGTGTGATCCTGTGCAAAGGAATCTGTCTCCATGCATCAAAGGCAGTAAAAGCAGAACTAGGGATGGGGAGGACCGCCTAATAGCAGGAGTGGTTGTGTGAGGAATGCGACTCCTGAAGCCCGCAGTGGGAACCTCCCCCAAACACACATACCACCACACCTCCCTTGCCCATCACTACCCCAAGAATTTATTTACCATTTAAAAATATCTTTGGGTTTAACAATGTCTGTAGGCTGGTAATAAAAGATTTCTGTGAGCTCACCCCTATTTAACATCAGGGTAAAACTCAGGAGCATTTATTAGTGTGGAGTGGGAAAGAACACCAAGTAATTTTGCTGGAAATGCTGAGCAAACGATACTGAGGTACTCCTGGTTCAGGTTTTCCTCCTAGCAGTCATTTTAATCAGCACTTCCCCTATTTAATGAGCTTGTAATGCCATTACATAATCACCCAGCTCATTGGATTAATGATGAAAAGAGGAACTGATTTTTCCAGTTGCATCATTTGAAGTAAATGTTAACTTTCTTTCTGAGTCCTTAGTTAACCGCATTAGTGTGACAAATATGTCTTTGTCTAGCATAAGTAATTAGAATTTAATCACTTTAACTGCATCTTAATTACCCCAAATGAATTGAAAGGACATTTAATAGCAAAGATTAAATTGCCTTAATGAACGATTTTTGTGACTCCATCAATATTCGAAGAACGTTAGCCACTCCTTTCACGCACTTCACCTACAGTGATCACGGGTGTCACTAGGTGGCGCACTTCACTTGGTTATTTATTTAATTTTCGCCATTGATCTGTTTTAGAAGACAACAGGAAAGAAAGAGAAAAAGCACATAGTATTGTGTTCCTTTGATAACCTCTCTTTGGGACTATGAGATCATCGCCAGATTCGAAAACGAAAGCAGTGATTTCAGAAAGTGTCGATTCTGAGTGCCCTATGGCATATGCAAAGGAGGATGAGAAACACATGGATAACTGGAAACATACGGTGTTTGATGGAAATTGTAAGTTGCCCTTTGGATGATAGCCAACATACATATAGAGTTTAAGTCAATTTATTATTTTTTAGTGCAGAGTCCTAAGATATGAATAATAGGCAAGCTTTGGAATAGCAAGGCGGGAGCTGATGTGAAGCCAAGAAATGTAATTGCTGTGCAAGTGCAGATCAGAAGGCCAATGCCTGAAAGTATGGGAGGTTTGGGCCTTTGGGCCCTCCTCCAGGCATGGGTCCCAATGGACCGGTCGTACCCACAGAACACATCTAATGAGATGGGTCTTGCCCATCAATAATTGTTTAAGTGAACAAATGGATAGGGAGACTTTGGTTCCACGTCCAGCGCTGTTACTGCCTTACTTTCTCCCTGGCTGCTTCTTCAAAAGAGAACAATAAAAAGTCTCTGTTATAAGTCTTGAGTGAAAAGGAAATAAGTTTCCATAAGTAACTCTCTTTGAGAGTCCCGGAGGGAAGACACACTTCCCTAATGTCAAGACCTTTATTGTGCAGAGACGTTCTGGATTGGGTGTCTATGGCAGAGAATCAGACATTTCCGCATCTGGGGTCCAGTGACCTGGCAGATCTGTTCTAGTAATAGAGGAACAGGGAGGACGGTCAGAGGGTTCTGGGTTGTGAGCTGAGAAACCCGAGTCCCCAAGCATCAGTGACTTCCAGCTGTGCTTTCACAGTTAAGTTATTTAACCTCCTGTATGGAGAAACAGGAGGTAATGGTGATTACCACATAAACTAGTGGTTCCCAAACTTTCCTGAACGTTAAAATCATCTCAAGCTCTTAAAAATCCCAACGCCCAGTACGTGTCCCATATCAATTATAGCCGAATATCTAGGGGTGTAGCCAGGAATCATTTTTACATTTGATCTTAGCCAAAAGGCCAAGAGGCAAAGGCAGGAATCATTTTTTAAAAAAGATCACTAAGTAATTCCAGTATGTAGCACAATTTGGGAGCCATTGGCATAGACAGTGGATATTAAATGAGAACATCTATGTGCCTAGCATGTACCTGAGTAACAGAAGTGCACAGCAAACATAAACTCCTTCCTTATCAATTGCCATACAAATCTGATGGGTGGTACTCCAAGGTATCATTCTGGTCAGCTGTTGTCTTTTTTTTTTTTTTTAATTTTATTCATTTATTTTTAGAGAGAGAGGCATGGAGGGAGAAAGAGAGGGAGAGAAACAGCAATGTGTGGTTGCCTCTCATGTGCCCCCTACTGGGGACCTGGCCTGCAACCCAGGCATGTGCCCCCACTGGGAATCAAACCAGTGATCCATTGGTTTGCAGGCCTGTGCTCAATCCACTGAGCTCCACCAGCTGGGGCCAGCTGTTGTCTTATCAAATTGTCTCACCAAAATAAGAAAACTTCTAGAAGCGAATTTGACCTAACCTTATGATAATATATTTTTGAGGAATGTAATGTGATGACATTATAGCAAGACCCTATGATAAAACATAAATTCCTTTGTTTGTATCAAAATAATCAGATTGTCTTCTGATTGGTCTAGTCATTCAACCCAATCCTATCATTTCAGGAGGACATAAAGCTTCATTAGTATTAACACACTTGTGTTAAAATAAAAACTTGTTCAAATTCATAGACAGAAAACAGAAATTTATGGTTGTGCACTAAATTCATTCAAATTAAAAAAAAATTCATTAAAAAATACATTTTTTTTTCTTTTTACTGAACTCTCTGGGGCTGACACTTTCCATGTGGAAATAATATAGTTTTCCCCTCCCAAATGTGCTTATTTAGACACATAATGAAGATAGTATTTAATGAATATTTGTTGAATGCTTTTATCCAGAATTATAAGCTATCTACCTACCAACTACCATGACTTCGGCAAGACCCTCCTTCCGTTGCTACCCAAGAAGACCATTCAACCATTCAGACCATTCAGACCATTTTCCAAGAGTGTGGAAATCCTGCTGTTTCCAAGGGACTGAAAGAAAACTAGTCATTTTTCATCCAATCCAACAAGGTTCCTTGGTTAATTTTAAATATTAAGTTGGTGTTTATTCCAACATGCGGAGTTTACAAAGAGCACTGAGCACTGTAACTGAAAGGGCAAGGCTTCTAACTATGAATTCTCTGGAGTAAAACACCAAGAACCTCCTTGCAAATTACCCACCCTCATCAGATTTCAGGATTTTCTTTCTTACAAGGAAGCCAACAATAAAATTTACCGATATATTCTGTGAGAACTATTTCCTTTGAGAACTTTGGGTAGCAGCGTCTGTTTGATTAGCCGAATTCACCACGAATGTGGAAATGATGACATCAAAACGGCCCGTGTAACAAGCTCCTTAAAGACCTCGTAGATTAGAGATGACTATAGATTTTCCCCGGCACGGATCAAAGGGACTGAATTGAACGCTTTAGCTTAATGATCCAACCCCTGTCACACCCATAGGGACTCGAATTCCGATTTTATAAGCAGGTGTGCACATGCACTCAGACGCACACAGAACGCTGCCAGAGAGGAAGGAAAAGATCAACCACCTGAGCGACGAGAATAGGTTTGATCTTTTCGATCACTTGACGGAGGCGATGTATATTCCTGGCGGGCTCTTACCATTTCTCACAAATTTCTGAATATTAGCAGTGAGTTTTCGTTTTCTCGCTACAACTCTTCAAAGACATCCCCGCCACCTTCCAGGCGCGAAGAGAAACTGGACCAGGCAGCAAGCTAGCGGGGCCCTGTCCAGGGTCCTGACGCTGCCCCAGGGCTCCAAGCCGTTGGGCCTCCGAATGCCCTTTTCCCCCCACTTCGCAAGGGAGGGAACAAAGACCTTCAAGCTCACGGCCTCAGAGCAGCCTCCTAACGCCAGTCAATAGCTGGAAGGGGAAACAACAAAACAAAGGAACCACTAATCCGCCCTCCTGCCCTCCCGGTCCTACAGCCCTCAGCCCCAACCTCCTACTTTAGACAGCCAGAGCCACCTTTTCTACTGTGATCCTGCTTTTCTCAAATAAAAACATGCCAGCAAAAGTATAATTCTTCCTCCTCCACAGTCGCTTCCTATCAAAGTAGTTATCGTTTTGAAATCCCTGGGACAATTCCGCAGAAGGTTGTAAACCACAAAGGCCTGCCGGGCTCCGGGCCCGCTGGCCGCAGGCCCGCAGGGGGCGCACGAGCAGCTCTCGCAGCGCAGTCCGTGCGCTTCCGGGAGCGGGCGAGCCCACGCGGAGGGCAGGAGTCCGGCTCCCCGCGGCGCGCTAACAGCTCCAAGCTTGAAGATAAGAAAGCGTGCCCTGGGCTTTTAGTCGCTCTGCTGCTACAACACAACTTGCTATTGGACGGCACAGTCCATCCCAATTGACAGCTGCAAAACAGCACCCTCAAGGCTGAGTCTCCAGTGACCACAGGCCGCCCTGGGCCAGGAGGGTCTCCCTCCGGTCGACTTCCTCTGGGCACTTCCAAGGGGCTCGGGTCTGCCGGCAGGACAGCCTGTGGCCCTTTGCACAGGCCGGTGTTTACTGATCTCCGGCAGCTGTCCTCCTCACGCTTACAGCAGAGAGGCCACACAATAACCGACAAGCCTCCTCAGGCCCCAGAAGCAGGTCTTCTCCACCCTGGTTCAACCACGTGCACACCTCCTCCTACCCCCACGCGCTCCTTTCTCTCCTCACGAGGGTTTGTGCTCCCTAGCGGGGGTGGCAAGAGGAAACTTTCGTCTCATACCCTTGAGGAGTCAGACATGGACTGCAAGGAAGGCTCACGAAGAACCTTCTAGTAATTGTCCCCAGGAGTGAGGCCTTTTGGTTTCCTGCTGAGCTGGTGTGTGTGG
>PVJI01024151.1:0-22381 GCA_004026765.1 Micronycteris hirsuta
GGAGGGGCAGGGGAGGAGGGGAGAAGAGGGAGAAGAGGGGGGACGGGGAAAGAGGAGGAGGGGAGCAGAGGAAGAATGGAAAGAGACAGGGGGAAGGAAAGCAAAACAAAGACACTTATATCTTCAATCACACTATTCTGAGATTTTACCATCTTTGAAAAGTAAGAAAGTCTTAGAGAAGTTGAAGCGACCAAAAAAAAAAAAAACAAAACAAAACAACTAAACATAGATGAGCCCGATGAGCCCGGCTCTCAAGTAGGAGTCAGCCCAGGAGGCGCGCGCAGGAGCTGAACAGACAGGTTGTCTGCTGCAGAACATGGAGGTGCCAGTAGGCAGTTAATTTCCTAAGCAACAGAGTCATCCTCTGATGTGTCCTCAATTAAATGTCTGCAAGCAGAGGACATATAATTATCCATTTAAATACTCAATCTTATGCATATACCATGCAGGATTTTCATTTTCTTTTTTAACAATATCACTTTCTTCTTCATAGTTATTATAGTTTCTAAATGCACCTACTCCCCCATCCTCCCCTAGAAACCAAACTTCTTTCATGAAAACGTTCCACAGGCTACTGGGACCCTTTTCCTTTCTGTTAACGGGTGAGAACCCTGACAGTTAAGGGGAAAAGGCATTAGGAACAGCACAATTAAAAAAAATTTTGATATAGCAAAACGAAGTTGAAAATAGTCCTTGCTTATGTACTAACAGAGCAATGGACCACTCTTCAGAAAAATCATCCATAACTTTAAAAAGAAGTTATTGGTCCTGGCTGGTGTGGCTCAGTGGATTGAGTGCCAGCCTGCGAACCAAAGGGTCACCGGTTCGATTCCCAGTCAGGGCATATGCCTGGGTTGCAGGTCAGGTCCCCAGTAGGGGGCATGTGAGAGGCAACCACACATTGATACTTCTCTCCCTCTCTTCTTCCTCCCTTCTCCTCTCTAAAAATGAACACAATAAAATACAATAAAATAAAGAAGGTTTTGATCTATGCAAATTTAAATAGTCCCCGCAGCTTGCAGCCTTGTATTGCTGGGCTCCATGTTCTGAACTATGAAGTCATTTTTGAGCCTCTAGTGTTTCTTGCTACCAAAACCCCCAGCTAATTTTCAGGTGTTTTCAAGGCCATGGCTTAGAGCAAAGGTTGCACGTGAATCAACTATTTCTCCACACTTCCAGCATGAATCTTGCTTGTTTATCACTATCAGCCTGATATGTTTAATCTTCTCCACACCTAAGGGAAACCTAATGGTAGAATGGGAATGAGTTTCACTTAAGTTCTGCTTCTCCCAAATGAGCGGACTTGAGAGGAAATGGGGCAGGAGGAAAGAAAGAAAGAAAGTGAAAAGAAAGAAAAAGAGAGAGAAGGAAGGAAGGAAGGAAGGAAGGAAGGAAGGGAAGGAGGGAGGGAGAGAGGGAGGGAGGGAGGAAGGAAGGAAGGAAGGAAGGAAGGGGAATTCTGACTTTGCAAAATGGTTTTAAGGGATACGCAAGAGAGGGCAAGTTAACGCCTCATTGTTCTTTCTCTGATTCCGGAAAGGTAATTCCCGTTTTACACCGTTCATGCAGCAGCTGTGGTAAGTTAGGATCAACTGCTTGGACTGTGTTTCCATGCACTGAAGACAAAATACGCCAGGCAGACAAAGACAAGTACCATATGATTTCACTCAGAAGTGGAATCTACCATAAAAATAAATTCACAAACAAAATAGAAACAGACTCATAGTACAGAGAACAGACTGA
Source organism: Micronycteris hirsuta (assembly GCA_004026765.1). Taxonomy (NCBI): domain Eukaryota; kingdom Metazoa; phylum Chordata; class Mammalia; order Chiroptera; family Phyllostomidae; genus Micronycteris; species Micronycteris hirsuta. The sequence continues at coordinate 1,744 of PVJI01024151.1, forward strand.
CAGCTATCAGAAGGGAGGCGGTTGGGGGACAAGGCAAAAAAGATGAAAGGACTAAGCAAAAAAAAAGGGAAAGAAAAGCTCCTAGACACAGACAACAATATGGTGCTGACCAGAGGGAAAGAGGGGTGGAGGAGGTGGAAGAGGGTAAAGGGGGATAAATGGTGACGGAAGGAGACTTGACTTCAGTTGGTGGACACACAATATACAGATGATACATTATAGAACTGCACACCTGAAACCTATATAATTTTATTAACCAATGTCACCCCAATACATTCAATAAAAAATAAAAATAAAATTAAAAAAATTCTCACTGACTTTCAGTGAAGACTTTGCCTTGTTTTATTATTTTTTTAAAGGCACAAAAGGAGAAGCCAATTTATATACACATTTGTAATCTGTAACAACTCTACCAAAACCCGCATAACATCTTTGAGGATCAAACAAGAATAGACAGACTGGACTACAAAATGGTCCATTTGTCTGCTCCAGTGCTTGCTACGGGAGTCACTCTGTTAACCAGGAAAGGTGGCTGCTAGCAGGCTGGCTCAGCTTAGAGCATCAACAGAAACTCTCACATTAGCTGCTTTCAGGCCCTTCTCTAGGTCTCTAATCTAAATGCGGACCACACATTGTTAGTTCCTGGAAATTATCATCACACCAGGCCTGGCTGGTGTGGCTCAGTGGATTGAGTGCCAGGCTGCGAACCAAAGGGTCACTGGTTCCATTCCCAGTCAGGGCACATGCCTGGGTTGTGGGCCAGGTCCCCAGTAGGGGGCGCACAAGAGGTAATCACATATTGATGTTTCTCTCCCTTTTTGTCTCTCCCTTCCCCTTTCTCTAAAAATAAATAAATAAAATCTTAAAAAAAATAAAAAAAGCAATGATCACACCAGGCTTGGAACTGGATGCAAATTATTATTTTTTCAGATGTTAGGAGGGAGGCAATGTATTCCTCCATAATGCCTATTGATTTATCTACAGAAACAGGGGCCTTTCAGCATCTGGTGTTTGGACATTCTGTTGAGGCTAAAACTTTAGCTTTACCTAAAAAAAAAAAGCCCCTTGTAAATGGTAAGGAAAACAAAGAATGTTCTAGAAATGAAGCTGGGGCCAAGCATAAGCGGTGACCTTAGAGGCAGAGTCCAAGTCACGGTAATGTAGTTTTCAAGGACAAACTAGTTCTGTATAATGAGGTTATTGACCTGCACTGTCTCAGAGCGGGCTTAAACATGAGCGTGAGGCTCCCTAAATCTCGGCCTGCAACATGAGCCAGAGAGACCAGGGCTGATCAATAAACAGATGCCATTTCAGGCTCACGGGAACCTTCATCAGAATGGGAGCCATGATTATTTGGGTGAGATACAGGAAATAAGGTAACCTGTACCTCAGATCTATCTGTCACTGGGCTCTCCTTTGAAAATGGAACCAGTGCTTACCTATTTCTGAAAACTGAGCTGGCTTTCCATCCCGCCCCTCATACAACGGCCCGTGAATAAACATGTTCTAGACTTCAAAATGCACACGGCGGAAGGGAAAGCAGCAGAAATCTTTCTCCCAGGCCAGCTTCTTCACCAAAGAGAGGAGCCAGTACATGACATTTCACTACACAATTCTTGGCCCAATAAAGTACTGAAGCCCAAATGCCGATCCCTCTTTCATAAGAAAGAACAACAGAGAAAAGAAAGGTCACGGACCATATTATGATTCTTTACAGCTGTTGGAGACAGACAGTATGATGCAGGAGCTTGATTTGAATTAAGGCAAACAATATGAAAAGCATCAAGGCTGGCAAGCAAAGCAATAAAGCCTCAAAGAATTTAATCTACCTTGAAGGTGGGACTACTTTCTCTATTGATGGCAGCACACCAGGACAGAAATGATTCCTTTCATGCAATGACTAGTTAATAGCCTTAAGATCACAATATATAAACAGGATATGTTGATCAAAAAGACAGTTCTGTCTCTGCTATTGCGGCATGGCCGATATGTCTTTACAAGTTATTTCATTGATTATAAATAGACCACGTCAATGGCAAATGTACAACAGGGGAAGAATAACCCATTATGAGGTAATGGATATTGCTAGAGGTTGCTTCATTACCTTCACGGGCTGAGTGGCTGGTTTTTCCTTGTACAAATGCTGCCCTTTAGACAAAATCCCTTCCACATCCGGCTGTTTAGCCTGAACTGCTACTTCGGTTTCCTGGAGAAAAGAACACATACAGTGCAGATTAACTTCACAGTTAGTGATAAAATTACTAAATGTAACTGTACCCTTGGAGACTCCACATGTATTGCAGATCAATTTCTGCACAGCACACAGGGGCACAAAGAGTAGCTTCAATTGCAGAGAAAAGAAATAGAGGTCTTTGTGAAACCCACTAAAGTTTTAGAAATGTATCCAAAATCTCCTTAAATTATAATAGAATACCACTACAGAGAAAGAGACTTCTTTTGGTCTAAAGAGTAAAATGCAATAATTAAAAGTACAATTTATAAATAGGATTAATAGGGATAAATACTATTGTTCGTGTCAATATTCTCAGTAATCCTAATGTTCATTCTAGTTTGCAAAGTTCTTAGTTGAACGGAATTCTCTTTGGGGCTTGGGATCCAACATTCTGTTTTGAAATAGAAACGAAATAATTCTTTCTACATTACTGTCAAAATTATTAAGTTTCTTTCCAAAGAGTAAACACTTAAAGCACAGTACCAAGGTTTATTAATTTTTAACCAGTCAAATGGAATAAACCTTCTGAGAAGTGGTTAAATCATTTTAAGAAACTTGTTTGTTTTTCCTTAGTCTGGAGAAGACTGAAGTATGACAAAAAAAAATCCTCTCTAGATGTACGACTATAAGTGCTTTGTTACTGGCTTCTGTCTAGCTTTCTTGAAGAGAGAACAAAGAAAATGTGCATAAATTGTAGCTGAAGGAAGTGAAGTTAAATATTACAGAAGACTTTTTGGATGGAACACTTGTTAAACACTAGGATGGAGTATCGATTAATCAATGTCAGGCGTCAGTCAGGGCTCGGGCAACCTTCCCCTGATAGCAGCTCCTGATTAAGCCGTATCTCTTCCCCCCTCTCCTACCTAGTAGCCTCCCAGCACTGCTGCATGTACGTGTCTTCATGCCACTGTTTCCTTTATACATTGGGTTTGTGCCTCTTCTCTCGGCTCATCAGAGCTGGGCGTCCTTTGAACGCAAATTATTGTAATCTTACATGACACGGTTGCATGTCTTGCAACTTCTGGGTGCTCAGCACATGCTCTTAACACAGATTATTTCTTCAGCTCTGATTATAATAAATACCAGTGGGAGGTAGGCACCTTGGTTAAAAAGTATCCATAGCAGGAAGACTAACCCTGTGCCTTAACAGGAATGTGTGCAAAACACACACACGCATACACACCAACTTTAGGGACAACAATAATGGAAGAAATGAATTCAAAAGTGTTCATTCATTCTCTAGAATAAAACATTCTATACGTGATTTTTAAAAATATATTTTTATTTATTTTTAGAGCGAGAAGAAGGGAGGGAGAAAGAGAGGGAGAGAAACATCAATGTGCTATTGCCTCTTGCACGCCCCCTACTGGGGACCTGGCTCACAACCCAACCTTGTACCTGACTGGGAAGTGAACCAGCCACCCTTTGGTTCACAGGCCGGCACTCAATCCACTGAGCCACACCAGCCACGGCATAAAAGTGATTTTTAAAAATCTTGCATAATTGTAAGAAGGCTGAATTCAGAGTGTACTTTGTGAGGGTTGAATATTTCTTTTCTTTAAAATTGTTTATAAGTGAACCCACTGTAAATTTTATACCTGCAGAAAATGACCACAAATGGTCAATAATTTTATCAGTGCTTCTTGTATGCAGCGAAACGATGGACACAAACACCTTTCTCTCCCTGCCCCTGGTCTTCAATTGCAGATGAATACTTCCAAACATCAGAGAGAATTCATGCTACTATTCACGAGACTCCAGTAAATAGACAGGGTTAGGAGGCTGCATTTGATATTACAAGGAATTCTTTTAGGAAATGAACATACAAATCTTAATTTGAGACATTTTCATTTGCAAATGAACAGAAACAGCAACAAGGTTACTATTAGGACAGCCCCATACGACTTAGAGCTGGGAGTTCTAAGCAGGTGCTTGCCAGGAGGACTGAGAAAAAGGTGGCATGCCATGGCAAGTGTCCATGTTTTGCATCTGCAGAAAGTAAAATATTCCTTCAGGCCATCAAATTAGCCCTAGATTTAGTCCTTGGATGAATGAGCTTTGCAAAGTCACAGCATGCCCCTTTATAGAAATGCTTCCTATCAGCATGTGCTTTCATCACTACGATTGCCAGCTCTTCATTGTTCAATGAAATAATGAAGAGGTTAAGTCCCCGGATGAGATTTACAGCTGGTCCTACAGAAATAGAGCAACGAGCAAGAGCAACCACGTCCATCTCTAAGGTATTTGTGGTTCCTTCTCCTTAGCACTTTTTGGAGAACTGGATCTCTAAGTACATGCACCTTTGAAACATCACTTTAGAAAGATCATTTTGAAGATAAATTTCTCCAACTGACCTCACTCCATTTATTCGCAGCTTGAATTTATTAGTTAAAAAATAGGTCAGCTATTCAGGGTCAAATTTTGCTTGAAAGGTCAATTGTAGTTCAATATATCCATCAAATCCACTCAAATATTCTCTAGCATAGTTTTCTTAGTGTGAGAAAAATACATAACAAATTATTATCCACTAAAATAATTATCCACAAAAACCGGAAGTGTACATAATATAAATTACAAATTTTTGATAGCCATCCATGCAATTAACACTTGACATGGGAAATCCAAAAGCAAAGCAAAGCCAACCAACCAACCAACCCAAACCCCCGAGCCAACCTACACGACTGTGCAAAGATAGGAAAACACTACAATCCTTAGCGGTGCTGAAAATGCCAACTCATTTCAGTAATGATATCAGCCGCTGCAGTAATGTTAACAGAGTCGTGAAAAGTTTGCTTTGTGACAAACACTGTGTGCTTCGTACATTTTCCCCTCATACTGACACTCCTACAAAAAGGGTGTTATCTGACTTTACAGACTCCCAAACTGAGGGATATCGAGGCAATCTGCCCAGGGCCACCTAGTTGGCAAATGGCAGAGTTGCGATTACAATCAGGAAGTGACCGCTACACCGCCACTATATCCTTACTCTGCTGTGCATAGTGCGCATGTGGGCATGTGTGATACCCGGCAGTTGTATTTCTTCATATGGTAATTTTTCTCCTCCTCTTTACCTCCCATACATTGTACAACAGCCTTGCAGGGTGTAGTTGGGAGAAAACACTGTATCTTCCCACAGGAGAAGAAAGAAATTCTTACATAGCCTTGAAAATGCTCCATGGGTGTCTTTGAGCAGGTTTATGATTGCCAAATGGATGACATGCGGGTCAGAGAATTAGTCTGAGTAAACCTCTTATTTCACAAATGGCCTCACATCTTTATATGATTCAAGATAAGGGAAAGGCAGTCACCACTACAATGGAAACATAGCTAATTACGGTGGCCAGTTTTTGTAAGTAGAAAGTATTTGACTTCAAAGAATATTCAGACCAGAAAGTCTTTGTGGGATTTCAACCAAAAAAAAAAAAATCTCACTTCTAATAACAGAACATTTCCATGTAGGTACTTTTCCCCCCCTGCCTTATTGTTAAAGTACCCCCAGCAATGTAAGTGTATGCACCAGGGGGTAAGACCCTTATAATGTGACTGGAGTTTTATTTTCACCATAGTACAATATGGACAGTTTACTACCAACTCATGTGTAAGTGTAAGAAAAGGATTTTTTTTTAAATTACGTAATAGGGAATAAGCCTTCATTAATACTCGCTAGCAGAATATCAGAGTATGGTTTTAAATTCATCCCTGATAGGTTTTTGAAATGCCGTGACTCTTTAAGCCCCTTCAGCGGTGCTCATTTCTTGGTAAACAGCATCGCTGACTGTGGGAGGTTGGCAGTCTGACAGGCGGTGAGGCAGTGGCTACTGCTGACAAAATACTGAATGTCACTTTTGAGGGTGAAAGTGCCGATTCATACGCATGTTAACATGTACTTGTACATTTTAAGAACTCATCCCTTGAATATCATCATTGCAATTCAATATTCAGCTGACTGCATATGAGTTTTTACTCGAAAGCGGATGTTCCTAATGATCTTTGCCTTGTTTTTTCCTTATTTTAAATTTATTTCCATTTCCATCATTTTACCTATTGTTAACCTTAGAATATACGGATATCTATGTATATATGTGTATATACATGTGTGTGTATATACATCTATATCACTAAATAAAGAGGATATGAACAGCCTTTGCTTGTATCTGGTCATTCATTTATTCCTTCAACAAACATTTATTGAGTATTTACTACATTTCAGAATCTTGGCTAGAAACTGTGAATACTACTAGGCATAAGGTAACCCCTTCTGAAGGCTACGAACAATCACGTATTAAATTCAGAGTACAACGGGTATAACCACCAGCGAGGGGTAATGTCAGGTGGGCCCAGAGAAGGGACTGATGAGTTCTGTGTTTCAAGGACAAGTGGGTAGGGACAGACCTCATGGGGGAAGGAAGGGTTGAGCGTAGGCTTGGAACAGAAGCAGCTCATGCACCTGGTGGAAAATGGGATGGATGATGGAAGGAACTGCAAGAGTGAGTCTGAGTTATGTGAGACAGGAAGCAGAGGTAGCATGGAGATCCCATGTTGGGGAGTGGGAGGAAAGGTGCAAGAAGAGAAGGCAGGAGCCAGAGAAAAAGGCATCTTTGACAAGTATACCACCCTCAGGACCTTAGTGGACAAGGCACAGATAGTTTTTAAACAAGGGAATGGCAGTTTGTATTCTAATCGATGCTCTAAAAATGGATATATATATATACACACACACACATATATATACATTTATGAATATAAGAATAGAGAGAAATGATTCACTACTAATGCATGGTTTTATTAGTGATTAGTGGTTTATTATTGAAGTAATGATTCAACAAGATGTGTGGGTATGCTTCCTCATCATCAACCTTGGGCTTGACCATGTGCCTCACTTTGATCAACAAATTGTGGGCGGAAGTGACTGTATGACATCTCTGAGCTAGGTCTTCTAGGGCAATTCAAGAATTTCTAGTATATCTACTTCCCGTCTTCCACCGCGAGAGAATGATGTACCATGTAGAAACTGCTTTTTTAGTCTGGGTTCTGGAATAAAACATTTGGAGCAAATCCACAGTTTATACCAGAGGTGTCAAACTCATCTTCCCCGGGGGCCACATCAGCCTCACGGTTGCCTTCAAAGGGCCGAATGTAACTGTAGGACTGTATCCATATAACTGCTCCTTAACTAGGGGCAAAGAGCTCGGCACTGCCTCCAGGTAGAAACAAGGTGCTGGGCCAGATAAAACAAGGCGGAGGGCCAGATTCGGCCCACAGGCCTTGTGTTTGCCACCTGTGGTCTAGAATGAGAAAACTTGAACTTGACGCATGGTATGGAGAAAGCTGCAGCTGTTATATGTTTGTTATTATAAGTCACAGGGATTTGGGGATTGTTTGTTACTGCAGCAACAGCCGACAATTACGAAGTTACAGTAAAACAAACAAGCGATCAATTAAAAAAAAACAGCTTTCTGGGATGACAAAAACAAAGCAAGCCTTTAAAATAGATGTGCCCTGGTCACATCTATTGACTACACATCTCTCATCCCCCATACAAACTGTTTGCTAAGAAGGGTAGCGAGAAACGAGAAATGAAACGGAATCGATACGGTGTTAGAACCTGACGTCTCTGGCCTGGGCTGTCAAGCGGACTCTGACAAATGAAGGCTGATGGATGGAAAAACACAGCGTCGTGCAGCTCGGTTTCTTTCTTTCTCCTCATGCTGGGTGACTGTTTTTGCTTTGTTTTGTTTTGTTTTGAAATCTACAATTAGGCTTGCTAGGCCACAGCAATGCAGCTCTTCTTCACTGTAACCGCGTGCTGTTAAGTACGAGCCAGGCTGACGGATGGAGAATGACAGCTTCTCTCTTTCTAGTCTGAGCTAATCAAGGGCACCCCACCAAAGGGCGGTTCTTTTCCCCTGATCCGGAGATGGATAGATTTCAAAAACACCAAATTTGTCCAGATAGACAAAATATAGTGCGGGATTGATTTTTAAAGTGGCAAGGGTTATGAAACCAAGAAGATATAATCACCCAAGGTACACACGCTTAAACTCTTCAAGGCCAATGAGAGAGTGGACATAGGTGTGCCCATCAAGGGTTGAGACTGATACCCTCTCTTACAGGCCCCCTACTCATAAAGAAGGGGTTTCAAAGTCTTGTTGGCAGAATTCTTCTTGCAAACTAAATCTTGCTCCCTCAACCACCCCAGCATCTTAAGTCACGCAGTAAATATTTACTGCAGATAAGAGTGCCCATTATGTTCTAAACACTGTTTAGGTACTGGATACATAACTGTGAATAAAACAGACAAAAATGTTTCTGTTCTTGTGATGCTTATACTCTATTGAGGACAATGGGCAATGCAATGGAAATTACGATCTATCAGAGGATGGAAAGTGCTGAAGAGAAAAAAAAGCATCAGGTGGGGACAGGAGACATATGTGTGGGGCGTGAGAAGATGGGAGGTGGACATCTCACAAAGAACCTTAAGGCTCGCTGAGAAGGGGGCACTCGGATAAAGACGAGGAGGAAGTGAGGGAATGAATCAAGCAGCTATTTCAGGAAAGGACAAGCCATGCAGAGGAAACAGCAAGTGCAAAGGCCCTGGGGCAGAAGTGTGTCTTGCATGTTCAATTTAGAAAAAAAAATAAGGAAGCCAGGATGAGTGGAGCCTAGTGAGCAAGGAGAGAGTAGCAAGAAGCAAACCAGAGAGGTTGGGGAGGGTAGGTCGTGAAAGGCCACTGTGTGAGGTCTCTGGCTGTTACTGAGTGAGATTAAGAACCAGAAGAAAGTTTGCAGCAGAGGAGCACTGTGAGCTGATGTATTTTTTAATAGCTCACTCTGGCTGATGTGCTAAGATCACACTAAAGAAATGTAAAGAACAGATAGCAGTAATAAGCAGATTCCCAAGAGGGTTGGTTAAATTTACATTGCTTGGAGGGAGGTACTTGTCTGTGTGAACCTAATGCATTTACTCTGAAAATCTTTATACAGAGTACATTTCTAATCTGTTTTAAAAGCAACATAAGACATTGCTTTAAGAAGAGTCATTTAGCCCTGGCTGGTGTGGCTCAGTGGATTGAGCACGGGCTGGGAACCAAAGGGTCCTGGTTCGATTCCCAGTCAGGGCACATGCCTGGGTTGTAGGCCAGGTCCCCAGTGAGGGCTACGTGAGAGGCAACCATACATTGCTGTTTCTCTCCCTCTCTGGCTCAGTTGGTTGGAACATCACCCCATAAGGGTTGTGGGTTTGATTCCCAGTCAGGGCACATGCTTGGGTTACAGGTTCAGTCCCCAGCCTGGGCGCATAAGAGAGGCAACCAACTGATGTTATTCTCTCACACTGATGTCTGTCTGTCTGTCTCTCTCTCTCTTCCCACCCCTCTCATCAATGAGCATGTTCAAAAAAAGAAGAGTCATTTATTAAAACTGGTGCTTCCCAGGTTTTACAACATTCCCAAGCCTTAGTGGTGAGGAGTGTGGGCTCCTGCATCTGGCTATCTAGTTCTGTCATGACTTGATTATTTTCAACAGAAATCCTATGGTCCATAAATTCTAAAATATATTCTAAAACCTTCGTTCTCTGGCCCTTTACAGAAAAAGCTAGCCAATTGCTGATCTAGAAAAATGTGTGAGATTGTGGCTCTGAAAACCTTCAGGTACCCAGAGAAATTACTCAGGCAAATATTTTTATAGCTAAAACATGAGAAACCTATTTTGCCTTTTACCTTGTTACACAGACTCAGAGACACAGTCTAACAGCTTACAGTTATACTGTAGAGCAGAGCTCAACAAAGATTTTCTGTAAGGGGCCATGTAGTAAATATTTAGGTTTTGTGGGCCATATGCTTCCCATTGTATCTGAATTCCGCCATCGGAGCATGGAAGCAATACATAAACAAAAGAGCGTGGTTGTGTTCCAACAACATCTTATTCACAAAAGCAAGTGGCGGATGGAATTTGGCCCGTGGACTGCAGTTTGCTGACTCCTGCTTTAGTGTATTACAGTGTTGTTGGAAGTTATCAGATAGGAGATACAAACATCCAGGTTCTAGGCTTATTAATTCAGCATTTGGGGCAAGTCACTTAAAGGCTGTGAATTTCAGTATCCTCAATTATAAAATGAATGAAAATGACAGATATGATTGTAGATAAAGGGTTCACAACTTATTTTGCCCCTCTCCATAAGAATTTGACCTTTGAAGGTACTTCTGGCTCTCTTCTCCCTGGAAACCTGAGTTGAGGCATTGAAATATCCACCGTGTTGGTAGGCACCACTGCTTTGGCATTTAAAAAAAAAAGGCAGATTGGTAAATTACAGCTGGTTAAGGAGTTCTATGGATGACTGACAAATGTCTAGTGGAAAGCCATCATTTTGGGGGATGCTCTGAGTATAGTAGCTCTTGTAACTGAGCATGTATCTTTCACAGATTTTGGTAATTCTACATGTTATTAGACATGGATTGACTCTGGGGGCACACAACACTTCTAGGCCAGGGCTGACCCAGCCCCTCTGGGTGAGTCTACTTCCTCTGCACCTGAGCTGTCATTTGGGAGCGAACAGATGCAGCGAAGAGAAGAGCGCTAGGGTGGCTCTGTGAGTCTTGTAGAGACTCTGCTTTTGAATCCCACCTTCCCGGGAGTGTCCCTGTTTCTGTCCCTGTATCCTAAGTGAAACTGAAGCCGAATGTGGTTAATGGCAGGCTTGTCCATTCACACATAAGCAAAGAAGATTCGCCAGTGGGCTTTACAATCGCAGTGCCTACGGCCCACGCTGTGTCTTCACAGATTAACTGCTCTGAAGTTGGACCACGTTTTATAAATGATGGTGTGTCACAGTCTAATTGGCAGCATTTTTTTCTTCGTGGCAGATAAAATAATGATGCATATTCTAATCAATGGTATCTTAGAAACCGTGAAATATGGTATGTGACCAGGATATTCACAGCAGGTAAGGATGAAATAAGGTAGTAAATGCAAAGGGAACACTAACTGCTACCATTTGTTGAGAACTTACTAAGTATAACCATTCTGCTACGCTCACATAAATTTTAGTTAATCTCACTCAATTTCCACTGACGAGCCTTTTAGCAGATGTTATTGTCATTTTTCAGATTGTCAAAAAAAAAGAAAAAAGGAAAAACCGGAGTGATGAGAGATTAGGGAGTTTGCCTAAGACGCAAGAGAACAAGTGGTGGATGTGAGATTTGAACTCTGGTCTCTCTGATGCGTATCTTGAATACTTAATTACTACACTATAGGTTCTATCGATTTGCTTAAGTATGATCCATAGAAAGAATCAGATCTTATTTGATGAATCACAGAGCTTAGAACCAGAACAAAGTAGTTTTGATAACATGTAATTTTAGCTTAAATCAGGGGTTTTCAACCTCAGGACTATTGACATTTTGGTCTGGATAATGTTTTGCATAGGGAGGGCATTGCCTTGTGTCTTGTGGGATGTTTTGCAGCATCCCTGGTCACTAGTCACAAGCTGCCAGTAGCACTTCCTCTGCCCTCAGGTGTGACAATCAAAAATATTTCTAGACACTGACAAATTCACCCGGAGAATAAGATCACCCCTGGCTGAGAACCCCCGAATTACTGAATATATGAATGAACAAATGAAAGAGTATCTATCTTTCCATGGTCTACACTAGCACTGTCCATGAAATAGTATAATTTAATAAAATGGACACTTTTCTATCCTTTTTCTTTCATAGAGCATTGTTCGCAATGCCATCTGTTTATATGTTCTTTTTTCCCCCTAGATGGACGACTCTGCACACTATGCCTCTTAAACTACATTGGAATGTGGTTCTGATGGACTCTGACCGTGGCATGTTTCAGTTTCTGGCTGAATCATTCCTAAAACACTGCTTCAAATACCCAAAGGGCTTAAGGAATACAGGGGAGTCTACGGAATAGAGAGGCATGGGTGACAGGAAGTAATCTTGCTATGTCACTGAAGAATCTTTTTCTTGCTTTGCACATTCATCTTGCCCAGTGCCATTTCCATTATTTTATACCAATATGGCACAGCTTTAAGTCACTATCCATGAGGTAACTAGACATAGGTCTTGAAGTCTTGAGAGCATGTGTTGAGCAACGTAAGTATTATTAAACATTAGCAGTTTCTTTTTAAAACATAAAACAGCAGTTGGGTAATTTTCATTAAAAGCAAAGAAAAAAGCAGTTCAATTTTGGCTCCATGATTGACACACGCTTCAAATAAAATTAAAGATGCTTTGTTTTTTACCATCAAGTGCTGTACCAAAATTATAGTCATTATCCAAACAACTCTTTCTAAATTCTCCCACAACTTGTAAACTCAAGCGATCAAATGGGTACTCAATTAAACTGTGGTTTTTGAAAAAAAAGCAACAAAAGAAATCTGAGGCTTCTCTTCAGAATAGCTTTTCCTTAAACATGCATAGAAAATAAAGCAAACAGGAGAGTTTTTGAAATGAAGGGAAAGAACACATGATCGAATAGAACCCTTTCTTTGGCTAACACAACATGTCAGTCTTTCTCTCGGGTGTCAGGTCTCCATACTTAATTTCTGTATCGTTAACTCTGTAATTCCTACCACTCTACCTAAGTGAACCTTTTCATGGGTGTCCTGGGAAGTGAATGATAACATTTTGGATAAGGAATTGTGGACCTGTGGTTTAGATGACTATCACTGCTAAAATCCAGAATAGACAGAGAATTCACCTCAATCTGTACAAGAAAGCAAACAATCCGATAGAGGTCATGCAAACTCTTTGAAGCGGCAACTCATGCAAGGAAAAGTGAATGGCAACAAACAGGAAAATCTGTTCAACTAGGGATATGCAAATTAAAACAATACATTCACGCCATTTTCTGTTGCTGGGGAAATGTAATTTATAAGATATGATAAAAATGTCAATAGTCTGAGTCAGCAATTGTACTTTCAGGTATTATCCCATGGGTTTATGAGGAGACCTACAAAGGATGTACTTTCAGCATTGTTTTCAAGAGTGAAAAACTGGAAAAATAACCTAATGTTTATTCATCCCTAATCTCATAGCCCTATTGATTGTTTTGTTGCTATTCAAATCAGAAATACTTTGAAAAGATTGCTTCTCTATTCTAAAGCCACTTTAAATTGTTGTTCTTATTTTGTAGCTCAAAAATTCTATTTAACTTATTCATAAGCAAGGGTAATGTTTCTGTTCATCGCTGACTCATTGAGGAATTAAAGATAAAGAATAATGCTGTCTCTAACATCTGACTGCCGATATAATAGAATATATAATATCTCAAAAAAATGTTCATTTAGTTTTGAGTTAAGCATACAAGTATATGTGTGTATATGTGCATAATTTTGCATTTCTTATCTCTCCAATTATGTCCATCACTAATACCATTAGTATGCTAATACTAGGAGACATATTGTAATACATGTTACCATGAATTATTACTATTGTGTTTCTTATCACTACTTTCAACAAGTAATTTAAAAGACAGAGATGCAGGTCTATCTATATTTTCTCTACATGTTATTCACAAAAGTTATTTGAAAATCTTGAAAATTAAAAGTATGCGCACATGGCTTTGTAATTACATGGGTTAGTAGGTAAAATGTCAGTTATATCCTACCCACTGTTCTTTCATACTTTGACTTTTGAATGCCTGGCAGAATTATTAATGTTAAGAAAGTCATTCTCATTTTAATGCCTAGCATGTTACATAATCATCATAAATGAATTTTGAGCTTTTAAACCTTAAAATTATAACTATTCTTAAAATAGTCCAAGTTAAATAATTATGGCTGTTTTTGTTAACAATGTACTTTGTGCCTTTTTATGTTCAGTAATTGTTGAATATTCATTATGTCCAGAAGAGGCAACCAAGTGTTCAGAAGTTGGAATCTATAGCTTTAGAAGTATTGGGCATACAAACTCTAAGTTTCTGATACATGTGGTTTTGAAACTATAGAACAAATGCACTTACACTGGGTGATAATTTGAGTAATTTACAACTAAGGTGTTTCTTTTTCAAAACATGTATCAGGTATATATTGAAGTATTTGGTATTCCCGATAGTATGCATAACCCTTTCTCTCTCTATATTTTTCTCCCAATATGTGAATGAATGAGTCTAGTCACACTGATGCTACTGCTGAGAGAAGAGCCAGGAAGAAAGAGACGACAGCAGGTATGTGGCAATTTGAGGGTATTTGGAATACAAAGGTGATTACAAAGAACAATGGACAAAACATAGTAGTATCAGCCAATTTAGTCTATTAGATGAGGGGAGTACTTATATATCATAGAATTGTAATAAATTTATAATATACTCTATTTGCAGTGACAGAAGTATAAGTATAATATATACTTCTATATACATATAAAAGTATATAAGAAGTATAATAAGTAAGGATATAGAACTGTACTTTTAAGAGGAAACATCGTTATGGCACTTCTAAGTAAATTCAGTGCACAAAGTTTGGTTATGTCTTCGCTGAGAAGCGTCATGTGACTTGTGATAGATTTTCCCCGTAATACAATCTAGGTTATTCTGAAGAGTGGAATTTAAATTGGTATCAGTTTATGAGAGAGCAGTTGAAGAGTAAAATTGCTTTACTTAAAATAAGTATCCCTTAAAGTGGTCTTTTTAGTGTGAAATTATTTTTCTATGTATTTGTCTTTTCCTCCCCTGTTGAAATAAATCACAGTGATTATGGCCATAGCGTCTCCTGTTTCTGTTTTCCCCACAGTGTTCTATCTGTAAACACCAAGTCCACACCCCTCCCTCCAAAAAAAAATATATTGAGTGGTTTTATGTTGCCGTTATCCTTACCCATAATGATAGTCATACGTGCTTGAAGAGGTATCATAATGTTGTATTTAGAATCTTAAATGCTCTTCAGTGGTAACTAACAGATATTAAGAGTCCCTTCAGCAACCGATGCAGTTTAGTGTGCAGAGCATGGAATTTCATGATGAAAATACAAGTTCACAGCCATGAGGTCAGTAGGGTAGACACTCAGCAGACAGACAAGGGGGTATTGCTGCAGAGATCAGAGGGTCAAGGAGAGCACAGGGACCTGCATGGGGACCTCAGATCATGAATGCTGTGTAATTTTCCCTCACCTATCAAGCCGCATGCCATTCTACAGACGAGCGGGGGAGAGCAAGGAAATCTGAAAGACTGACCATTTATCCAAGAGATACTGACTCATGTAATGAGACTGGTAAAATTGTTTAAGAGTGAGGTTCTTCTTTTCCACAACTTTTATTTATTCATTTATTTTTTTTCAGAAAGAGGGAAGGGAAGGGAGAAAGAGAGGGAGAGAAACATTGATCAGTTGCATCTTGCACACACCCCAACCGGGGACTGAACCCACAGCCTAGGCATGTGCCCTGACTGGGTATCGGACCAGCGACCTTTTGCTTTGAAGGATGACACCTAACCCACTGAGCCACATGGGGCCGAGCGAGAATGAAGTTCTTCTTTCTCACTACTCAACATAGGAGAAGTTGATGGAGATCAGTGAGGAATAAATAAAGAAGTGGCATTTGTGTGACTTGTTATTTGACTCCAAGACATACCCGTACAACTCCTCCTGCATATTTATTATGACCACTTGCCTACTTGCGAATCCAGGACAGTGTCTCTCAAAGCGTAGTTGTCTGACCGTTGGTATCAGTATCACCCAGGAACTATATTTTAACAAGAGACTCAGCTTATTCCTCCGCATCAGTGACTGAGAAGCATGGCTCTAGAGAGCATAAACTAGAATTGGGCGCGCATAAATGTCAACTCCAGCATTTGAATTCACTTCTATACCTATCTTCTGGATATAACATTTTTCCTTCAATCACATAGCTTTCGAATAAACAGCTTCATGGACACAGTTTTTTTGAGACAGGCAAGTAAGAAAGGGGGCTGTATTTTTTTAAAGTTATGATTAGAAAATGGTACTGTTTTCAGTGTTGCAAATTGTAAGTGCACAGCATTTCTGAATATATCTGAAATCTCAGCCTGCTATTTTCTATCAACACTCACTGTCAGCAAGGGTGGTGACTTGCAAGTTCAAAACCTTCCTCATTTAAACTCCACTGTTTCTACCAAGTATTCTGCCTGCCAATCAAAGCCATCCCTTGGGCAATATAGTTGGTAGACCAGGTGGCCCACTCAGTCGCTTAAACAGAAGTTGTCTGGAAACCATTGGAAGTGTTCCCGTCTCTCTCCTCCACACATACGCATAAAGAGATGGCATCCATATGCAGGGCAGAGCTTTCTGTTGGAGGAAAACTAAAAAAATAATGATAAAATTGCTTCTGATGTTCTCACACAACCTCCTCCAAAGTATCATTATGTAAACTTGCTTTTAATAGAGCAGTGGAAGACGGCTAAATAAAAATAAATAAATAAATAAAATTGTAGTACAGTAAAAG
Source organism: Micronycteris hirsuta (assembly GCA_004026765.1). NCBI lineage: Eukaryota > Metazoa > Chordata > Mammalia > Chiroptera > Phyllostomidae > Micronycteris > Micronycteris hirsuta. The sequence goes on from PVJI01024151.1 coordinate 18,397, forward strand.
CATGATTTCATGAAAGAACAAACAAGGTTTAGGGTGATAAATGGGTTTTTCGGGGTAGATTTGGAGCAACAGACTGGTCAAGGAAAGGACGGGTCTTCTTTTAGAGAAGACGGTATAGTATGGGCCCATGGGGACTAAAGGTGGGAACCCTTCAGGTACTATTGGGGTTCTTGTATGTCAAGAGGAATTAATATTCAGATGGCAAAGAAGAAAACAAATAGCAACAAGAGGGAACTGGTGGGCAAGATGGGTAAAGAGATCAGAAGGCCCCCAGCTGCTCCGCGTTGACTTTCTTGATCTAGACAAATGACATCTCAGGACACTCATAAAACTGAGAAGTCAAATGGCAGACCACTCTGGGTGGTGTGGAAGATTGGAAAAGTGCAGTTTTGATTTTCTAAAGGGGGAAAAAAGGTGGGAATGAAATTTGATGCTTGCAAAAACATTATTTAAGACTTGGCTAGAAAACGCAATGCAGGGAGAGGCCACGAGGCTTCTTCAGTTAATGGAGTATTTTGGAAGAATGAGAGGCAGTTGTTAGAGGTGCTTTGAAGAGAGAAGCTCCGTCATAGCTATTATGTTCTATTAGGGTGATAGAAAAAGAAGGCCGGTATTTACATACAATGCCTGTTTATAATTCAAAACTGAATCTGCACCTGCTCTGTAATTTTTCATCACACTGAGTTTCTGACCATGATTGTTGTTTGCTAAGAAGGGCAAAGACCACGGCTATGCAATGCAAAGGTCTGTTTCAATATTTTCAGGTTTCACCTTAAGGTTAGAGTGTTTCTGTTTGTCAGAAGAAACATTCATTAGAATCCTTGTTGTAAAAAACACGTTTTTACTTTAAGTTGTAAACTGTTTTTATCTGAAGAGGAAAAGGCCAATAACCTAACAAAAACAAAAACTGGCAATAAATACAACAAACGGGGCAGTGAAAAGGAAATATGATTCTGAAACACTTTCTGATTTGGAAAAATCATCCTCACTCAAAAGCAGAATGCAAATGAAAATTGCAGTGAGTTGTCATTTATTTTTTCATGCTTAGCGAAGATCAAAAAGGTTGATGACACACTCACCGAGTTGGCAAAATTATGGAGGAAAAAATCCCTCCTTATTACTGATGGGAGTGCCCTACAAACAGCAATTTGGCCACATTTACCAAAATAACAAGTGGCATTTTGACCTAGCCATTTTACTTCCAGGAACTGATCCTACAGATACACTTGCAGTGTGTGAAATGACATGAACAGAAAGTTATGCCTTGTCATATGGTAGCAGGAGCAAAATATGAAAACAAATGAAATGTTCGTTAATTAGAATATTGGCCCTGGCTGGTGTGGCTCAGCGGATTGAGTGCTGGCCCACAAACCAAAGAGTCATCGGTTCAGTTCCCCGTCAGGGCACATGCCTGGGTTGTGGGCCAGGTCCCCAGTAGGGGGTGCGCAAGAGGCAACCACACCGATGTTTCTCTCCCTCTCTTTCTCTCTCCCTTGCCCTCTCTAAAAATAAATAAAATCTTTTTAAAAAAGGAATACTGGTTAAATGAATTATGATACATCTTTAGGATATAATATTATGCAACTGTCTAAAACGAGAATGGGTTTAAGTGCAATTATGGGAAATAATTGTCAGTATATATCATTAAGTAGAAAAAACACGGTGGAGAAACCATGGTGATAGTATTTTACCAGCTGTTTTTTTTAAGAGGACAGGAAAAAGAAAGAATACATGTACAAACACACACACAAATGCATTCTGTCCTTGGAGCGCTATCCAGGAAACTGATACCGTTGGCCGTCTATGGGTCTTCTCTAAGCTGCGTGGCTGAAAGATGTAGACGTATGGGAGAAGTTATGCCCTTTTATGCTTTTGTATTTTGTACCACAGGAAACTTTATCTTTTCAATAGGAACATGGTTTGCACTTTTAAAGTCTACCATAGAAGGGGGAATTTATTGTCAACTTTGTCATAATTAATCCCATATGACCTTACTGACAGAGTACTCATGAATTCATTTCACATGAAAGGAATGTATAGATTCTCTTAAAATTAGAAACAAGAATAAAATACCTAAACAATAACAAAGTTTCACAAAACAATACTTACCCATACCACATGCACTATACTGTGATAATCTGTATTTTATTCTATGTACCCTATACTATCTGATTCTGTTTCATTTTACCTATTAAACTGATTTCATAACTCATCAATAGGTCACCAACAACTTGAAAAAACAATTCTTTAAACTGTCTCCTCCTCTTCAACCTTATTACCAAAGTCTGGTTGCTGCTTCTCTCTAGAACCTTTTCCCTTGCCCTTTCATACATTTCACTTTATCAATTCCTACTCATCTTTTTTTTAAAAAAAGATTTTATTTATTTTTAGAGAGGGGAAAGGAGGGAAAAAGAAAAGGAGAGAAACATTCATGTGTGGTTGCCTCTCATGTGCCCCCTATGACGTGGCCCACAACCCAGGCATGTGCCCTGACTGGGAATCGAACCGGTGACCCTTTGGTTTGCAGGCTAGAGCGCCATCCACTGAGCAACACCATCCAGTGCCCTAACTCGTCCTTTAAAGATCCAGCTCAGCATCATATCCTCTAGGGAAGCTTTCTTGAGACCAAAGCTCTATAAACTTTAATAAGTGTGAATATCTTCTGGAGGGCTTGATAAGACACAGATTTTTTTTTGTTTACTAAAAAAGTCTAAATATTTGTATTTACTATTTTACTTTTCCCTAAAGGCACAGGATTTCATCTTGCATCAGTTACATGGACATGAGAAAGGGGAGTGAAACAGAAACAAAATATACAGAATAGGCGATGCCATGACGTCATGATCTGAAGTTTTCTACCTCTTACTCCACATTCTGAATAAGAAAACACAGATTCTTGAGCTTTGGGCCCATCTACTCTGCTTCAGTAGGTTTCTGGAGAGGCCTGAGGATTTGGATTTCTTCTAAGCTACTTGGTGATGCTTCTACTGCTGCTGTTGTTGGCCTAGGGGCCACACTTTAGCAGCTCTGCTCTGAACAACAGTTTGGCTGGGGTGGGTACTAATCCTTTGGGCTCTTACAGCATCCAGTACGTGTACTTGCCATACTGCACTGCAAATGTTCCTGCATTGATACAGACACTGAGGCATATTCGTCCCCCAACTCACCTCTAAGTAAATGGAGAATGAGGGCCAACTTAACATAGGAGGATGTTGTAGTTAATGAACAAATGCTTTGTTAGTTGAACAGAAATTTCAACAGCTTAGCCTCATGTCTTTTGCTGCCTGAAGGGATTGATCCGGGATACAGGCAAATGAAGTTCATGTGCATTTCAGCAAGACGTTTGGTAAAGTCTCCCAAGGAATGCTTATGGGGAAAAAATGGAATAATATGAACTGGGGAGGGAATCAAGCCATTAGAGTTTGGAAACTGATTGAACAACTGGCAAAGGAAATGGATGGTTGAACTGATGTCAAAATAGAGAGAGGTTTCCAGTGATGTCATGCAGGGCTCCGGCATACGGTTTGGTCTGAGAATTTTTTCACAACATAGAGAAAGTTAGAGAAGGTAGACATATCACATCTGCAGTTGAAAAGAAACTGATGGCAATACGTATACTGTGTGATGGAATCAGGACCTGCAGATCCCCTCCTTATTAACTGGACTGATGGGTTAACATGTGGATTAAAGCTTTGAGTAGTCTGGGGTTAAGTACAAGTTTTCTTTTTTGGGGGGTGAGGGGGAAGGAAGTGGAGGGGCAGAACCATCAGAACTGAGTCTTCTGGTTATCTACCTTGGTGGGTAAATCTGAGTAGGTCTGGGGAAGGGGCTGAAGGCCCTGTATCTATTTCCAAAAAGTAGATTTGCCCAAGGGCAGGATAAAGGAAACATCAGCTAGAAACAGCGCATGTGAAAAAGAACTGGCCATTTTATACAACTAGTAAGCTCAGTAGGAGTCAACAGTGTGATATCGCACAAGTATTAA